>JAUEJL010138712.1:0-10894 GCA_032274825.1 Drosophyllum lusitanicum | reverse complement strand
CATATCAATAAGAATTATATAAAAGTATAATGGTGTGTCTTTAAATTTTAAAAAGCTAAAGTTTGTATTCAACCCCCCTTCTACAAACATTTGTTGTTGCGTACTCAATCTGGGACTAACAGTGTATATGTCAAGGCTAGTGGGAGCGCCATAGTTTTCCTTATCCTATATGTAGATGACATTCTACTAATTGGGAATCATATCCTAACTTTTCAAAGTGTCAAAGCTTGGCTTGGGAATTGTTTTTCCATGAAGGATTTGGGAGATACCGGATGCATTCTCGGAATCAAGATCTATAGGGATATATCTAGAAGGCTCCTTGGGTTGAGTCATAGTGCATATGTGGATAAAGTCATTAGACCATTTAAGATCGAGGATTCCAAGAAAAGGAATCTCCCCATGATGCATGGATTGGCATTGAACGAGACTCAATGTCCTAGCTCTTAAAAGGAGCTAGACATAATGAAGCGAGTCCCATACACTTCGGCCGTGGGCTCGATCATGTATGCCATGCTATGCACTCGTCCTGATGTGTCATGCGCCTTAAGCATGAGTAGGAGATATCAGGCGAACTCAGGAGAGGCTCACTGGAGGGCAATGAAGAACATTCTCATGTACCTTAGGCGTAGTATTTGGTGGTGAGGAAGAGCTTAGAGTAAAGGGTAACTTTGATGCTAGCTTCCAAACAGATAGGGAGGACTACAAATCTCAATCGGGGTTCGTGTTCATATTGAATGGTCGTGCAATTAGGCGGAGCTCAAAGCAAGACACAGTTGCTTATTCTACGACTAAGTCAGCGTACATTGCAGCAAGTGAAGCTGCTAAAGAAGCTATGTGGATGAAGAAATTCATCCAAGATCTAGGTGTGGTTCCAACCATCGCTGACCTATTAGATATTTTGTGACAATGAGGGTGCGGTGGCTTTATCAGAGGAACCAAGAGCTTACGAGAGGATAAGACACATTCTTATCAAGTATCACTTCATTAGACATGTGATCGAGAATGGGGACATTGCCATTAGGAGAGTATCGACGGATGAGAACCTTGCGCACCCATTCACTAAGCCGTAATCACAAGCAGCTCATGATTCTCACACTAAATCGATAGGTGTTAGATTCGCTAGTTATTTGGCTTGAGATTTGTATTTGTTATGTTTGATATGTATTTGTATTTTGGGAACATTAAAGCAGTATTGTAACTTATGCTTGTTTCGATATATAATAGAGATTTATATATACGCGTGTTGCAGTTACATTCATAAAGTCTATATTGTGGTCCATCTTAGCATGTTTAACCACTTTCTTGAATGTTTACATTCTAAAATTTCCGCAATCAGTCATTCCTCAGAGGAAATAAGATTGAAATAAGACTGAAGTAAGTGGTTGGTCTAGTATTCACATTGGTCTGAATAAGGATGCAACACTTACTTGTACTTGAAAAATATTTCAAGTGATTGGAAGACACACACCTGAGTTCACTTCATGGATTTCTAGTCATGAGTGACTCAGGATGATAATAGTGGGATGCAAGTAGGTCTATAAATGGAAGGAGGGAATTCCTGGAGTTGAACCTCAAGGTTCAAGGCGAGATTAGTGGCAAAAGGGTTTTCACAGAAGGAAGGGATTGACTATCATGAAGTCTTCTCTCCTGTTGTTAAACATAAAGTTATCCGGGTTCTTTTAGCCATGGTGGGTGCGTTTAATCTGGAATTAGAGCAGCTGGATGTTAAAATTGCATTCTTCATGGAATCTAGAAGAAATGATATACATGTCTCAACTAGAGGGATTCAAATGTTTCAAGGAAAGTAAGGTGTGCTTGTTGAAGAAATATCTGTATGGTTTGAAACAGTCTTAGAGGCAGTGGTACAAGAGGTTTGATTCTTTCATGATTTCTCCTCGGTATGTAAGAAATCAGTTCGATAACTACGTTTAGTCAAAGAAGGTTTATGAGGATTCCTATGTTTATCTGTTGCTTTATGTGGATGACATGTTAATTGTAGCTAAAAACATGGTTTTAATTAATGACTTGAAAGCTCTACTCAATAGTGAATTTGAAATGAAGGATTTGGGTGCAACAAAGAAGATACCGGGTATGGAGATTTATCATGATAGAGTAGTGGGGTTACTAAGTGTTTCAAAAGAAAAGTATGTTGAGAAAGTTGTGCAAGTGTTCTCTATTGATCGATCAAAACTAGTATGTACTCCTTTGACATCAAATTTTAAATTTGATCGGAGCACTATACCGAGTATAAATGAAAACGTTGATTACATGAAGACGGTTCCATATTGCAGTGCGGTTAGAAGTTTTATGTATGCCATGGTTTGTACGAGGCCAGATCTGGCGCATGCGGTTAGTGTTATGAACAGATTTATGAGTAATTCGGGAAAAACTCATTGGAGAGCTGTAAAGTGGATCTTGTGATATTTGAAGGCTGCGTCTGACATTTGTTTGGTGTATGATGCTAAAAAGCAGGGTGATAGCATGACAGGATATGCAAATTCTGACTATGGTGGTGATCTAGTTAAACAAAGATTGCTGACTTGTTTCATCTTCATTTTGTCTGGATGTGTCGTCAGTTGGAAGGCTACTTTACAACCTACTGTTGCATTGTTGACAACTGAGGCAGAATACATGTTGATGACCGAAGGAATCAAGGAGTGTATTTGGTTGTATGGTCTTGTGCATAGTCTTGGCCTCAAGGTGGAGAAACCGGTGTTATTCTGTAACAGTCAGAGTGCTTTGAGTCTGGCTAAGAATCTGGTATATCACGAGAGAATGAAACACATTGATGTGAGACTTAATTTCATGCGTGATGTTCTAGAGGAAGACAGATTTTCAATCTAGAATATAGCTACTAAGCATAATCCAACAAATATGTTAACAAAGACATTAACGGTGGAGAAACTCATGCATTGCTTGGACATGGTTAATATTCGTAGGAGGTGAAAGTCCCTTCGGGGCATCTGGCAGGAAGGAGATAACTGAGAGAGACTGATGAAACCTTTGATGGTTGAAGAAATTTCAAGTCAAGGCGATGATTGTTGGAATATGACTTGAAATGGCTTGGATGATATTTGAAACTAGAAAAATGGCCCACGTTGTGGAGCACTTAGTCTTGAGCCTGAAGTTTGGTGAAGTTGGGTAGCGGCCGAGAATCCTCTATTTTTGGTTAATTATTATTTCCTTAATTTAGAATTAGGGTTTTATGGGTTTCTTGTTTTGATTATAAATATCTAGCCTAAGGTTCAAGTATATGTATCCTAAAGATCGTAACTCTCTCTAGTAATATGGTCTCTCTATTCCTACCCGTAGACGTAGGTTGACACTCCATCATCTAAACCAGTTAAATACGTGTGTTCTTTTTTGCTTTCTTTCTCGTTTTTGCATAACATGAATAATATCAAAAGTATTTAACTATGTAATAAGTTTAGAATGTTTAAGTTTATATTCAACCCCCTTTTACGTACAAACTGTTTGTTGTTTGGGTACCTAGTTTGAGACTAATACTATGTACTTAAACATCTCTATCCATTTTAATTTCTTGCTAGAAATGGTGGTGTTTGTCATGTTCATGCTTAGTATGTTCATTTGGTGCATTATCTTATAAATGAGTTGTGTTGGTTTGGTATGTTGGATGTTTGGTCAAGTATATGTCATTATGCTTTAATTTGAAAAGATCAAATATTTGGTGTGTTTGTTAACTATTTGGAAATGGAATTTTTGACTTTCAATAAACCGGAGTTAGGATTTTGGTTAACTTGTGAATTTGACAAATATGGATTAAACAAATATAATGTATATCTAAAAAGCTTTGAAAAGATCAAAGTTAGGTGGTTAGTGGGTTTATCGCATTGGCTTTTTGAATGTTTGTGTGGTTTGGTAACCTTAATGGAAGCCTAACATAGTTTTGTGTCTCCTTACCGTTAATGTATGATTAGCTAGTTTCTAAATAATGTATAGGCGTAGCATGGTCAAGCCTCAGGTTTTGGAAGCCATGGCGAGGTCTGAGCATTTTATAAAGCGTGACTTAAGGCGGCAATTTTGTATATAAATAATAATTATGTATATAAAATTATACAAACAAATATAAAAAACTTATAATTATTGATTTATAACGCAGTTCATTAATCTTTTTCTTTGTTTTAGGTATATCCGGTCATTCTTATAACTGAATAACTATATATATTCGGCTCATATAGCTTAGTACCTCTAACACGCCTCAAAAAACACGGCTTACAATAGATAAAGACATGTCAAGCTAGATCTTAACGTACGCCAAGCCAGATCTTAACGTACGCCAAGCCTTACGCTCAAGCTTTGGACCATGTTGTAGCGGCATGGTCAAGCCTCAAGGAGCCATGGCGAAGCCAAGGTGGGCTTTTTAGAACTATGATGATTAGTTAGGAGGATTCGAAGCTTAGGTGGAAATACATTTTTACCAATGTTCTGCTAGCTATACTTGATGGGTATAAATGTATGATGTTCAATTACGTATTGACCTTAGTGTTAGTTTAAATGAACTTTGTAAATATATTTTTATTATGTCTGTGAGTAAAATCTAAGAGATCAACTATTTTCCTTGATACAAATCTCTTAACATGAACTCCCTCGAAACAAATACCGGTCGTCCATCGATTTTGAATATGAATCCCTTATACATAAGATAACCGAACTTACACGGTTAAAGTCTCTTGTGTGTCAATTGGGAGCTCCATAGTCTAAAGCTCTAACTCTATGATGTGGTAATCTTAAAGCATCTTAGCTAGCAACAAATCTAGGATTCTTGCACATATAACTAAACTTGCATGTGGTGATTGAATTTCATTTTTATCACGAAAAGTGACACGGAATTGAAGAAGCTTCAAAGTTTATATAACAAGTAGTCAACTTACTGACGTATTCACGAAATTACTTTTAGATTTGTATCTTTGAGTTTCAGAATTCACATCACTGAATATCAAGAGTTTTTCACAAATTTGAGTCAGAAAGCAATTTTTCAACGGATTTTCGACCGACCTTGTGGGAAATCCCTGAGAAATTAATCCGAGCGAAAAGATTTTCCCACAAAACTTTTATCCACGGTCGATTCTGTGGAAAATATAAGAGAAACATCTTTTTCAATTCACACGGAATTGTCCGACACGAAAGGGGGTGTTGTGTTGTAGTGATGGACTATAAATACTCCATATTAAGTATAGACTAATTAAAATAATCCCATCACACGGTAAATCTTGGTTACAATCAGGTTGTGTTTCATTCGATCTCTACAGATAACATAGATATTGTAATCTTGTTACTCGTTCAATACAATATAATGATTATCTTAGTTAATACAAAACAGTACGTACGTAATGAATATATTCATACGTTACGACAATATTCTAAAACGGCGCATGCAACCAAAACCCTTGAAAACATCCCAGCATGAGTTTGTAGTTTCTAATGAATGGCTATATAAAAACGTAATAGAACAATCAACAGTAATATCCATATCAACAATCTAAAATTAATTGATCTGTTTTGTATACAAAAAGTAGCAGCCATGGCAAGCAAAGCTATAGCTTACTCCACCCTAGGGCTCAGGATCCTCACTCTTTCTTTTTTAATCGCTTCTGCTGTGTACATGGTTTGCAATTCTTACAAGCTTCCTGGTCAAAAGACTACTTGGAATGATCTCAAGACTTACAGGTCAGTATATGTATATATGTAGCTCATTCATGGATCCAAACATATTAGATATAAGGAAAGACAGGGCCGGTCCAATGATTTTGGATGCCCCGTGCAAATTGAGATAAAAATGTCCCTATTTGTTAACTTCACGACATATTAAAAAAAGACTTAACATAAATATGTAAAATTTAAAAGTAACATGTTTTGTACTTGAAAAAGTGCATACCATGAAATAAATACTTGCAAACTATCTAAACCGATGTTTACGCGTATTTTTTAAAGCAAATTCATCAATAATTTAGAAAGCTAACAACTGAAAAATCAAGAAATCAAACTAACTAACTAAGCAATCATGAAATTAAACAACTAAGCATTAAGCAATCAAAAAGATATATAGATTAAGATATACTCAAGCTTAGAAAGACAGAACCTGATCGATATAATCAATCTTCTTTTGTTTACAATGTAGATTTGTAGTTGCAGCCTTCTATCATTCTCTTTTCATAAATCAATGACCAATCAACCAATCACGTAGTCAACCACAAAATCTAATTCACATTCACTCTTAACTGCAAGAAAATTTTGATTCATAAATCACAAAATGTCAAAATCACAAAAACTAAATTAGATAATAGTCTACTAGACTACTAGAAACAAAGAGTGAAAGAGATAATCAGGCAAACTCACAAACCTCTAGAAGCAGTCAAACCTCTCGAACTCTCAAGCAGACATGAGAAAACCTCTTAAAGCAGTCAAACTCAAAAACTAAAATAGATAAATGTCGAACTGTCGAAGTAGAAAACCTCTCGAAGAGTCGAAGCAGTCAAGTAGATTGCAGAAAACCTCTCGATTTAGATTTCAATTTCAAAATATACAAAGCCTTAAGCTCTAACCTGTTGCATGTGTAATAGATTTGCTTCGAGAGCCAGTTTGTGAATCACGACTCTGACTCATTGATGATGGTATGATGTAGTCGCCTCGTTTCCCTCACTCCATAGCCTCGACAATCGGTGCAACGACGCCTCGTTAGTCGATGCCTTCAAATCTTCAATCGCCGTCCCATAAGTTCTCGTTTGATATGTGGGCTATTTAATTGGGCTGTTTTTTACCTAAATGAACCTAATACATGATAAATAGTCTATAAAAATTGATGCCCCTTAGGTATCTGCTACCCTAGGCCCAAGCCCAGCCTGCACATGGCTTGGGTCGGCCCTAAAGGTGGGAGATGATGTGGATGCTGATGTGACAGTGGGTTAAAGAGGGTAAGAAAGGGTTGAATGCTCATGGCCTTACTTTATTTGGTTTGATTTAAGAAAATAGATGTTGCACTATACATTTTGACCCGCTGCATCTATGTATAAAATATGCGATTTGACTTGTGGTAATGGAATTCCATGAGATGGGTGATTTAACAGGTCAAATGTCATTATAGCAATCTACTATTCAATTACTCTGCCTAGGTTTTGATTAATTAATGTGTTCATAATTTGTTGTTTTGCTAAGTTGTACAAAGGAGGAAGCAAATATGTTAACTTTTAATTTGTGATGAATCTGTTAATCAAATTCTATATTTAGGTATTGTTTGTTTTACAGAATTCGAAAAAATGAAATTAATTTAAATTCCATCCAAAATCTCAGGACCGGCCCTGAAAACCACTTAGACATGTGAGAACCAATAAGATGACCTTCAAGCAAAATAGTTAAAGATGCGGTCCGAAAGCTTATAGAAAATCTACTATCTAAATGTGGTACAGGGTGTGTTACTAATAACTTGTCTAGTTCTTTATATTGCTTTAGTTTAACTAAATAACATAGCACTATAAAAGAATTAGTGAAAAAATTATACAATACGGGTCTATTTTGACCCATTTACAGGCAAGCCCTCATTAACCGCAAACCCATTTTGACCCGCTAACTCTATTGAATTGTTTTGAAAATGCCTAGCACTATATTGGGCTACCATGTGAACCTGAATTGACCTGTGAACTCATTTTGACCCGCAAACCCGTTTTGATCCACACCAACTAAATTTCCTTATTTCACCTTCCATTTGGATTATAGTACCCTATATCATCCAAAGTTGGGTTGCTATAATACGATTCATATCGAAGGATTTTGAAAAAACTATCGTTGAAGGTTTATTTAACCGCTTCGATCTTCAATCTTATTTGATTTGGTAGTTTTTTAAACGGAGCGGACCTAAACCGATTCAAACAAAAAATGAGAACCCAAGTCGATTTTTTTTAGTGTTTTTTTCGGGTAACTTGGAAAAATAAAAGAACTTTGATACCTACAAATACGAAAAACTTTCAAATTGGGTTCATTGTATACAATCGGTAGCCCTTAACTACCATTTTTATACAATGAACATAATTTGTAAGTTATATAACAAAGTTTTTTGTATTTTCGCGTATTTAGCCCTTAAATTAATTTAACCTCAATATTTTACTGAATAATACTTGAAATTGTAAGTATCTATTCATATTTTTTAGGGAGAATTTCATATATATCCTTGCAAACTTTGATAATTACATATATATCCTTATAAAATTCAAAATTACATATATATCCTTTTAAGTCATATAAAGTCATATATACCATATCACTTATTTTAGATATAATTAAACTATTTAAAAGTTATCTTTCAAATAATTTATTATTATCTAAAAATTAATATCATGTGGTATTACAAAATTACCCTTTAACCTAAATCAAAAAGGAAACCCTCCACGATTAAAAAGGAAACTACTCTTTGAGGTTTTGTCTGGTTGGGATAACGACGGTGGACCGGCGGAGTTGGAATTGAGAGGGACACTTTTGGGGGTTTTCTGGTCGACGGTAGAGCGCCGGAGTTGGGCCATTGTTCTTGGTCGAGGTTAAGTCTTATGACGGAATGGATAAGATTACAATATTGCATATGCATAGTTTCAATCGAAAGGAAAAGCAATAGTAGAATGCTATTATGGAGGAGACATGACAAGGAGTTTCAATGGGGAGTCATGGTCGGGAGTGTCAACAAGTGAAGGAAGTAAGGAATATCCATGTGTCATTGTTTTAAAAAAAAGAAGCAACACTGCAATAGTATGATCGATGAGGGCTCAATCGTGAGGGATTTTTTTTTATTTTTTATTTGGGTTGAGGGTAGTGTTTAGATAATTTTTTAATAGTTAATTTGTAACTAAAATAAACGATAGGATATATACGAAAATTTATGGGGTTTAGAAGGATATAAATGTAATTTTGAATTTTATAAGAATATATATGTAATTATCAATGTTGGCAAGAATATACATGAAATTTTCCCTATTTTTAATAGCATTTCATTAATTAAGAAACGTACTTGAATACTTAATTTCAATATTTTTATAAAAAGTTAGTTAAGTGTAGTTAATTGGAGATAGATTTTTAAATAAAAAACTGGATATGCTAAAAAGATACTTCTTTCTATATATATATAAAAAATATAGATAGAGTTGGCTACAATATCCTCTGTATTCGTACATAAAACACATATACGCACAAATATGTTTATTTATACTTGTATATACACAGAGTGGACTACAATATCTAAGGTGATTGTATGACCATTAATATAAGAAAACCATCCTTAATTATTATTATTATAAACATTTCTCAAGAGAATCAACAAATGATCATATGGTAAATAACATTATTAATCAAAATATAGCAAAAGTTCAGAAGGCGCTAGCTCTACAACTTCATTATTCCAAAAGGTTTAGCTGTATTGCAATCCCATACCTTTTTACCTGCATCTAAAAAATTTTAAAATTTAGAAGTGAAAATACATTAAGTTGTTTTGCACTTGGTGAAACAAAAAAAAAATGGGAACACGAATGACGAACCTTTAAGAAACTAATTCCATTTTCCGGTATATTTGCTGCTTTTCTTCTTTATCCTCTTCAAGATCATATGCTCTACTGAATCGGAAATTTCAATGAACCACTTTGGTTTTCCGGTTGACAACATGAGATATCCCATCACTAATCCAATTATGGTTCCACATCCATATCCTAACAACACCACTTTCCATGTACATCTACCTTCTTCATCATCATGATATCCTTCCCCTTTATGTTGTTGGGAATTCGAATGTTCACACTTTGGCAAAGGAAATCCACATAGTCCCGAATTCCCTCCAAATGAGCTCACATTAAATGTGTTGAACTGAGTTCCTTCGGGAATACGTCCAACAAGATGATTATGAGAAAGATTTAAAAAGGCGAGCTCCTTGATGTTTGCAAGATCTCGAGGGATCTCTCCTATGAGTTGGTTTGAAGATAGGTCTAAGGACTCAATCTCAGATAGACTACCAAGCGAATAGGGGATTCGACCATTGAGGTTGTTGTGTGATAAGCTGAGAACTTTCAATGACTTAAGACTACCGATGATGTTTGGAATCTCCCCTTGAAATCCGTTATCCGATACATCAATAATTGTGTACTGAACAAAAATTTTTGGAAACTCTTGTACCAATCCTTTTATTGTGATAGTGATAGAGTAATACCATCCACCGGCGGACAAATATTCTGGTTCTGTGCTATCTTTTACCACATTTTTCATGGCATTGAAATTCTGAAAATACTCTTCGGGGAGTTGGCCTACAAAGCTATTATTAGATATGTCGAGAACCTTTAGACTTTGAAATGTGAGTCTATCCGAAGAAGCGGTTATAATGGGACCATGAAAATTGTTTGATTTAAGCACAAGAACCTGTAAATTTGGAAGATATCCTAACCAATGAGGGAATGTGTCATTTAAGTGGTTATTTCCCACATCAATTACTTCCAAATTTTGACATTTGGACAAAAAACTTGGAACCTCTCCTTCCAAATGATTTCCATTCAAAATAAACCCCTCTAAAGTTCCACAATCATGGTATGAATTTGGATGGGTCCTTGAAAATGATTGTTCCGCAGATTTATTGCTCTAAGAGAGGATATGATGTTTCCAAAACATGGAATCACTCCACCAAACATATTATTAGACATATCTATAGCAACAAGCGTTTTCATGTTGCAAATTGATATGGGGAATGGTGTTTGAATCTGGTTGGACTGGAGATATAGATATTTTAGTCTGTTTTGCTTAAATTGTGGCAAGTGCGATATGAAGTTATTTGACAAATTCAAATAATACAAGTTATCTCCTCCTATCTCCCCAACCCAATCAGGAATGCTTCCATGGATTTCGTTGTCCGATAGAT
>JAUEJL010138701.1:0-10896 GCA_032274825.1 Drosophyllum lusitanicum | reverse complement strand
CAAACAATAATCTTTTTCAACCAATTAACTTAACACACAATCGAGGTATTTTCTACAACCCTCGTACTAGACCCAACTTGTCTTTTCATAAATTCATACGATATCAAATATTCATTTAATCACATAATTAAATACCAATACGAATAAACAAACACAATTGCTCACTTCCGACCCATTCACGACTAGGCCGAGTTTTCAGATGTTACAATCAAAATCATGGTTTTAATCCCCGGGTCTGAAAAATTACGAGTTCAGTCCTTATTGACCTGACTTTATTACACTCATGGTCTCTCCCAAACTTTATATGAACCGTCTGGCACCACTAACACAAACCGCCTCCACCACTGTCACCATCATCACCTTCTCCAGCCGCAGCCGACCTTTCATCCCTCCCCCCTCTCTCTATATATGTCTCTCTCTCTCTACGTACCAAGCTACATCTTTACCTCGCCATCACCAAACACCATCCCTACGAAAACACCTACACCTCCCTGTTCTCTACCTCCCCACCACCACCACACAAATATGGGAGCTAAAATTAGAACACATACACATACACGTACACACACTCGCCAACTGAATTAAAGTTTTCTAACTCGGAACCCCAATGAGAGAGAGATGAACTAGAGAAAGTTAGGATTTTCTGAAGTGAAACCCAAATTGGAATAGAGAGAAGACATTTAGGGGAGCGATGGAGGCTTCCAGCCAACAAGTTGGTCGACCTGTGTGTGTTTCAAATGAGAGAGAGGAGTGGGTGAGTTTTGTACTATTTAAATGTTTTTAAATAATATAAAAACAATTAATAATGAAAAGAAATTGAATAAAACAATGGGATAAGGACAATTTGATCAATGATTCGATTCAAGTGGGAGAGAGATGAAAAGTTCAATGAAGTCGGGTTAATAGGGATTAAACCCATAACATTTCGAACCCATAAACTAACCCGCAATTTTGACTAACCCACATAGACCAAAAATGTAATTAATTCTAAATTTTTTAAAAGTATATTAGACATTAAAATAGCCACATATATGACGTTGCACAAGAAGCTTCATGTAAACTGCTTCAAATCTCACACTATACTTCAAATGAAATAATCTATCGTATTAAAAATGAAATATGAAATACACTATTCTATTTTTCTATTCTATTCACTCTCTTTGGTTTTAACACTTTCTTTCTCTAGTATGTAGGAGGTTATTTGATAGAAGGATATAAAATCTTTTTTAAAAGTAAATAAGCAAACTAACCCCTTAAGAAAATTAGGGTTGTTTATTTTTCTAAAAAATGTCTTAGTATATCTTAATTTGATCCAATAAGAGGTTTTAAGATGTATAAATTATTTGTTTCTTCTTTTCATTAAGATTTGAAACCTCTTAAAATCTCTTAATAAATCAGAAATAAAAACACCTCTTATTACCTTTTAATAGAATTCATGATTCATTCTTCTATAACAATCGGACTAATTCCTTCACTAGTCACGCTAGGGGTG
Source organism: Drosophyllum lusitanicum (assembly GCA_032274825.1). Taxonomy (NCBI): domain Eukaryota; kingdom Viridiplantae; phylum Streptophyta; class Magnoliopsida; order Caryophyllales; family Drosophyllaceae; genus Drosophyllum; species Drosophyllum lusitanicum. Next base: position 9,404 of record JAUEJL010138701.1, on the reverse strand, counting down.
AGCATTTGAACCGAAAATCCGGAACCGAGACCGAGACCAAATCGAAACCATATATATACAGTCGGTTCGGTTTTCGGTTTGAAAAATAATACATTCTCGGTTTCGGTGCATATCGGTTCGGTCCAATCCGGTCCGGTTCCTGGACCATGCTCACGCCTAAGTCACGCCAACAACTGCTCCTCCATTCCTCTACATACACAGCCTTCTCCTCCTCTCAGTCACCGTCGGCCACCGCACACCGTCACACATATCTTTCTTAAATATTTTGGTTTTAATTCATTGTATTATTATGGTTTGACGTTATTTTATTTAATTCTTTTATTATATAATAAGAAAAGTTTATATTTTTGTTAAAAATGTAATAGTTGAATATAAGATATCATAAAATAGATAATTACAAATATTCAAATATTCTAAAAACTAATGTTCAGATGTTGCATTCAGATTCAGGTTCAAAATCTCTTACAAAACAAACAACACCTTAGTTTATTAAACAAACAAACAAACCCGGCTGGACGGACAACACCTTACTTGCAACATTCTAAATCATAGTAATTAAAGAATTCATTTTACTACACAACAATCATACTCAATCCTATGAAATATTTAAGGAAGTAAAGTGTTGTTTGTTTTTTCATAGGTAAAATGTCTTACGTATGTTTTAACATTTGCAGAAGAGATGGACTAAAAGTATGTTGTTTGCACCATTTTTGTCACTTACGAAACTTTTAATAAACATCTAACTAAAATCCATGCATTCTAGTATAATTACCCAAAATCTTGGTATTGACACTCTTTCTCAACCTCAATTATTCTGCAATTTGATCGCACATGACCATATACTAACGGAATGATGCACTACCATGTGGTTGAACCTCATCATCAAGTTGTTCTTTTTCATTTTCAAGTGATGCGTTGACTTGCTGATAATGTGAGAAAAACTCACCAAGCAAGCTCTCCTTACGTATGAAATTATGAAGTGCAAAGCATACAATGATAATATTTCTATGAGTAACCAAGGATATGCATGTTCAATGACATTTCTATGTTTTGCATGCGTGATTAAACTTTTGTTTATTGTTCAATGCATGTGTTTGACGAAAATCTCCAATGACACCATAAATCCACGAGTGTGGGCATATGCAGCATCACAAAGATAATATTGATCTGTAAATAGAAAAAAGAATATAAGAAATATAAAACCAAAATCGAGAATCAACATGTGAACTAACCACCAAGGTTGATTTTAAGCAATAAAACCCAAAATTAGAATCAACAAGTGAACTAACAACAACGAAGGTCGAGTTTAAGCAACAAAAAAAAAAACAAAATCGAGAACCAATCTGTGAACCAAAAACAATGAAGGTTGATTTTAAGCAACAAAAAACCAGAATTGAGAACATACCTGTGAAAATCTAAAGGCTATACCATCAACAGGCCCAGATGCTGAAGATCGAGAGGGAGGAAGAACAGGCTGCTGAACATCGATCGAGAGGGACGAGAGAAGTCTAGAGGGTCGATATTTTTGGCGGACAGGTGGGAATCGAGAGGTGGAATAGAGAGATAAGAGTTCAAAACATGGGTATTAGGGTTTTAAAAGAATGTCTATATTAAAACAAAGATTTATCCACACCTGTTTTAAAAGAGGATGACAGATCTTTCAGTGTCTATTTTAAATTTGTAAACATACAGTCTATTCTTCGAACACCCACAGAGGAAAATAGAATTTTTTTTTTTTAATAAACGCAACCTATGATGAATATCACTTTTATAATCAGAACCGATGCACATCAACTATAATTTTTAATCTAAGAACTTCATTTTATTATTTTCTAATAATAATACCGTCTTACAATCGTAACAAACAAACATTAGCTATTCCTTATTAATTTTTAACAAAGAAAATGTATAGAGACCAACCGAACTAGACAAGAAAAGAGCCAACCATCCTGTTCATCCTAAATATCCCACGCATCTTCTACTTGTCGATATAAAGATTTCTCACACATTCAAAACCTACACGTTAAATTAAATTAAAATCTTTGAGTCTTGGAAATTTTTTGACACTTGTGAACAATTGTCATCCGTCAAGATGATACATCATGAGCAGGTCTGCACAAGATAAGTCAAGACTTGCAACACTCGACTGTGAGTAGACAGGAGTCGACACGAGCCGACTTACTGTAGTCTGTGCAGCCAACACTACCCAACTTACATTAACTCATAACCAAATTTGCCTGAAAAACGAGACCTATATGAATGAACAGAACCTTCAAAGTAGAAGATGACACTTTCAAACAATGATTTAGAATAGGATTGTTTATTCAGTTTAGAGAAATTAGTGCAACACTCCTGCATTTTCAGCTAACTTGATCTAAGACTGACCCCAAAAAAAATGTTACTGAAAGAAATGTGCTAAAATGCTATAACAAAGATTTGGAAAATACCGCAATGACAACAGAAGGTGCATATATCATCCATGATTTAATCAAGCCTTCGATCGGCCTGCAAGACCAGTCTCCACTTTCTTGATTTCAAAAATAAGCATTCTCCACATTTTGAGCACAAACATTTCAGCTTCATCATCCAGGATGGATTGAAGCCTATCCAGCATCTCATCTGCTGTCACGTGTTCTTGAGTGCTTGACACAATGTAATCTACAAGTGTTGTTTCTTCCTCCCCCAAAAACTCGGTTATTTTCTTTGAGATCCACGGTCTCATCCTTTCATGAAGTCCGTTCTGTATAATTGTGATGAAACAATTATCAAGTAAATACACTACTTCCGAAACTAGATACCAAAAGAAGGGTGTGATATGGGTCGGGCAATGGTCAGAAAAGGTTGGGTCAGCCCACAAACAATCTACCCACTTCTTTAATATATACATATATACTGGTGGAGTGAAATATGTTTACAAATGCTTTTTCTGATAAAGAAAGCTTTTTAACACTAAGAACAAAACTTGGGAGTCACTTTATTAGAGCACGACAAAAATTGACCTGTTCGACCTTCCCTTAATGCCTAAATTTCCTGATTCAACTCATTGTAAAAAGAACATGACCCAAAGTGACCCATTCATAAGTAAGCAGAATGAAATTGCCACCTCTAGTTTATAAAATCAATTGCAAACTTTCTTTTAGCTTTTCCAGGAAATATGTAATAACATTATAATACATATTAAAAAAAACATAATAAACAAATTCTAGAATACTAATATACTAACCTTGTCATAGATCGCCCAGTTAATTGGATATGAGAACAATTCATCCTTGGTTTTTGGAATTGTATCAATCAATTGCTTTGCATCCAAAAGCTTCTTGTTATCTGGTGTCTTTACTTTCTCTTTCTCTCTGGTTTCATCTCTGGACCGATTAGTCTCCTCAAAAACTCGGTCCCTATCCCGATGGCCCGTTCGATCATGAGAGGCCCGCCTGCTTCTTTCCCTTTCGGTATCGGGCCTCTCTTCTTTCGAATTTGCATGTCCAATTCGTTTTGCATATTCAGCTGCTGCTGCCAGGAGATTTGAAGAAGGTGCAAGGGGGGTAGTTTCTCTTACCGCCTGTAATTCTTCAGTTGAGTAATCAATAGGAACCAAAGGTCGCATCTTTTTGTCCTTTTGTGCATCTTCATCTTCCTCTTCATGGAAAAGAGAGGGGACAGTAGTTCTTTTTCCCGACCCCACAAGACCGAACCCTAACTTTTTGGTTGCAACACTGTTGTTTTGCCTTGTTTCTGATGTAGCCATACCTGAATCCTCACCTGTCCCATTTTGTGTAATTTTATTACCTGTTATGTGAAAGTCCAAACTTAGTTAACAAACACAGATGCAAAAACAGACCGGGGCAAAAAGAATCCAAGTCCTTTTACTCTTTTAGGCCCAGTCCTACATGAATGTTGCAATTAGTCCTAAGATTTTATTAGAAGGCCCAGTTAAGCCTGGTCCAGTATTGACAAAGCCTGAATGCCTCACAAGTCTAGCACTTAACATCGGTTTTCCATGTAATATATGTGCAATTCTCTGATTTCCAACACTATTCTATCTTTTTTGGTGTTTTCACATATAAAGTAAATGTAATTTGCATCTCCTTATGCTTTATGAAATAAAACAAAGTTGCTATTTGAAAGAAAAAAAGATACAAGTTTATTCATCATAAGAATAAATTTGTTTTAAAGTTCGATTTTAGAATCTAACATATCTTGCCTAAAGTTTAGAACAAAACAAAATCATCATACTTACCAGTCTCGTTTACATGTGCCATCTCAACATCAGTAGTCTGTTGATCAACTGCCTTATTTCTGATTTCCAACAAGCTTCCATCAACTAACATTGCAGTTTCGATTCCATTAGTGCTATTATTACCAGCTAAAATCTCTAAAGCAAGTTTTTGTTGTTCTTTCTGCTGCTCTCTTTCCTCTTCTTCTTTCCTCTTAGCCTCGGCAATCTCTTCCTCTTCTTTAATTTTATCCTCCAAATCTTCTTCTTTCTCCCTTAACCTCCGTTTTTTTTCCTCTCTTTCCTCACCACTATTTCTATATTTTCTCTTTTTGCCATGCCCATCTTCGTTTTCTTGATCCAATATCTCATATTTTCTATCTTGTTCTCTATCTCTTTCCCTTTCTCTCTCCAGTTTGCGAGTTCGTTCTTTCTCCTTCTCCCGAGATTCCCAATCCTTCAAACGGGCCCGGTAACGGCGTTCATCTTCACGTATTTTATATTCTCTTTCTCGCTCTCTTTTAGCCCGTTCTTGCTCCCTTTCTCTTTCATATCTTTCCAATTCCCGTTCTTTTTCACGCTTAATGTCACGCTCCCTGTCTTTGCTTCGACTATTGCTTCGGTCAGGTGAGCTTGTTTCGGGTTTCTCTTTTTCACTTGAAGGTTTGCTTTTGCTTGTCATCTCTTCATCTTTTTTATCTTCTGCCGCATATGTAAAAGCTTGGTAAGTCAAACATCATAACATGATAGAGCTTCCAACAGTATACTAATATTAGATGACAAGTAGTGAAGGATAAGATAAAATATTGTAAAATATGAGTGCCAAGTGCCAACATGTCTAGTTATCAATTTTTTGACATTACATAGTACAAAAAGTATATAAGGAAGTATGGAAGAAGTTATAAGAGTAACGAAAGATTAATTAAATTTTTGAACTACCCCTTATTTCAGCCTTTTACTCTCCTTTGCACAAAACTTCATTTTGGGTCAATTTTATCTACTAATTTCTTAACCTATCAGAACTTTGCCAATACTAAAACATTTGATTACCAAACTATGAAACAGTAAATCAACATAAACATACCAACTTTATTGTAGCCAATTATTCAATATAAGATAATCACCTAAAGAACACCTACAGAAATTTATAGAAGCTACACTTTACCAATTTTCGCTATATCGGCATCTGAATCAGCATCTCTTGACTTTTCTGGATGTTGAGAGGTTGAATTTACAGGAGCAATTAGTGGGGGAGGAGGTGGAGGTGGTAAAGGTTTATTCTTTATCCTTTCTTCTATCATTACTGTAAGCTTTTCACCCGCTTCTTTGTCACCTTCTTTATCTTCATTAGTCACAAGGCCAAAAGTAGTGTAATCAATGCTTTCTTTTTCTGCATCTTCATTGTTATCATCATCCTTATCTTCCTTCTTCTCTTGTAATTTCGATTTAATTTCCTCAACAGAAGATGCATTTTTTTCCTCATTACCAGCACCACCTTCAGTATCTTCTGTTGCTGCTTTCAGCTTCTCCTCCTTTTTCTTCTCAACAAAACTCTTAAGATACTTTTTAGTCGCTTTATCAAAATTTAACTGTAAATACAAGATAAAGAAACCATGTAAACTGATGATCAGCTAGAAGATGAATAAACTGTGAAAATAAAACCTTGGCAAATGCGCATGCATATGGAGAACAAAGGGAGGTAACCGAGAAACAGTTAATTTATCTGCCTATAGAGGACATAGGTGTAAATTAGGATGTGTGTATGTTTGCCTTTAAAAAAAATGTTTTTATCTGCCTATGGATATAGAATCATGCATACTTATTGCTTGGATTTAACACCTAGATATGAGTCAAATCAATCCCCAGAACATGAAAATTCAAAACATAGTCTACAGATCTTTAAAGTTTACCCCCACCCACAAACAACTTAGTTTTAAAAGGCACGAGGCCCTCCGAGGCGACAACCCCCTGAGAGCCTCTTTTCTTATGAGGCCCTCCGAGGCAACAGCCCCTTGAGAGCCTCTTTTCTTATGAGGCACGCCGAGGTGAGGGCTTCACATACACTAGGCACTCTTTTTTGCAAAATTATTTTTAATCATACTTGATACAACAACAAAAAAATTACTTATCAGCAAAAGCATCAACATATATCTGATTTTGTATCACTAAAAGGCATAAGTAGTACAAAAACAGCACATCCACCGGAAAAGAAAGTGTTATAGTCTTGAAGCAAAAGCAAATAAAGCGCATTTAGCAGATTACGAAAAAGAAGGAAAAAAAGAGGAGTAAAAGATTGGATTGTTCAAGTTTGGATAGAAAATAACCGAGAACCCAAAAAACAAAGTGCAGAGTTGAAAACCCTAGAGCATTTACAACATTAACTTAACATAGGAAAACCCTAAATGATACGGGCCCATAATCCATATCTCAATTACTAGGCTTTTAAAAACAGACCAAAATAAATATTAACTTGCTGGGCTTTTAGAAACACAGTGTACTTGACTCTGTACTGAAAGCCCTGGTGCCACCTCGCTTCTGGGATAACACAGATAGCAGCTTATATGTGACCAAATCACCCACCATTACCCTCAAGTATAGCTTAGATTTGAAAGCAAGAAGAATAACAAATGCGAGATGAGCCACTTACCCCGTTGGTAGAAAGATGTCTAAAATCCATAAGATTAAATTATCTTAGCATGTTACAGCAAACGTAATGAACTAATGAAGGGAGAAAGTATACCATCAGCTCCTGACCATCAATACTTAATTTGCTCAACAGCCGTAAAGCACGTAGAACTCCTTCCACAGATTCAAATTCACAAAACCCAAATCCCTTCAAAGCCCCAGTAGTCGGATCTGGAACACGTTTCCAACTTTTAACCGGCCCACATAGCTTCAAAACAAAACAAAAAGAACATTTAAATAAGCTCATGAACACTGAAATCTATTTCCAGTTACAAAAGTAAAAGAAGAAGAGAGACAACAAACTTACTTGCAAAAGTGAAAGCATGAAATCATTGTCCACCGTCGATGCTATCTTGCCAACATAAATGGTGGTCATAGGCTTTTCAGTTTGAGGTATAGCCAGATTAATAGGTGGCCTGACAATGGTAGGAACCACTGGACCCCGCAGACCCATCACTGGAGGGCGTGATAATGCTGGAATGATTCCTACTCCTCCAAGCGGTCGTTGAGGATATCCAGGCCGAAGCATTTGTGGATATGGAGGGGCGTAACGAATAATCCCTGCATGAATCAGACACAGATACTATGCAAACTTGTTAGAGTAGGTTCACCAAATAAATACAGTTGCAACATTGTTTTAATACTTTCACCAATAATAAGTCAGATTTAGTAACAGAAAATTAATCGACAGCGTTTACCCAAATATTACACAAGCAATTAGAGATGGCAGCATAGTCACACCAGCTGAACAGTTAACCTGAATAAAATAGGGACAAGAATACGGAATTCATAGATCATGGATGTACAAAGCAGCTTACCTCTCATGCATCCTGAAAAGTAGTGGCCTTTGTCAAAATATTCCATGCACCAATTGTGAAGAATTGAATTTAGTAACAAGAGACACTTCCAAGGTCTCAAACACGCCGATGCAAATGATGACAAAACAATCTAATTTGTGTTCCACAATTTTAAATCTTGAACTATTATACAACCATACATGGTAACAGATGCAAAGAATGGAAACCAAATAGTGTAGTTGAAAAGGATTGTGATACCTTGGCATGTAAAGGGCAAGAAGCACTCAGTTGCAAGCATGTTCTGCTGCCGACAAATCACGATTCGAGAACCCATTAAAGGGAAAGTAGACTACAGACAAAAATCCTACTAAAAATGAACATGGCACAAATCATTTAGCATGACAAACTGGAACAGATTGCTTTTTGTTCACGACGTTCAATTTCTATGCTTCAAGGGTTCGTTTTGGATCGTTAAAAAGTACAATTTTTCCCACTAATGTTCTTCTGTGTAAAGTAGAATGAAGGAAGCTAAGCAAATGTTTTCATACCAAAAAAGTTGTGGAAGTAAATAGTCTCTAATGAACCGTGAAGAGCCTTCCAACCTTTCTCACCAGGACATCAATCAATAAGACACTGTACGAGAAAACACCTTGTCATCGGTACTCCCTATACCAACACTAACTCCCCTCCCAAATGCTTTCAGACCAAAAATTGAAAACTGTTATTCACACTATCAAACTCTATAATGGCCAAAACTACACAGTTATGAAAAGAAAATCCTAACATCATTCGTGTACATACAAACAAATGTATCAAACAATTCGACGATTAAGTTTGCAGCCGCGCATCAACACAATTTGATTATAAATGCCAAATAAAACGATATTATTTCACGAATCAGAAACAAATAACCCACCTGGAGGATTCATTGTTCCTTGAGGGACAGCCATTTGATAACCATTAGGCATCGGCGAATACATCCTCATCGGTGGCTGACCTGGTTGCCCGTACTGTGGCGCCGTCTGCATCATGACCCCTGGCGGCTGAATCTGCCCCTGTCCCTGACCCTGAACTGCGTGATTCTGGAAACTAGGGTTTGGAATTGGAGAGAACTGAGGGGCAGTCGGAAGCGGCACCGGCAGGGCTGCTGGCCGGAAAGACGGTAGGACAGTAGAAACTTGTGAAGGAGGAACAAAGGGCTGCATATGCGGAGGAGGCGGCGCCATGCCCGGCGGCAGCGATGTAGGGTTAGGGTTTACTGATACTACCGTGGCGGTGGAAGTGGTTGCGGGAACTGCAGACGGTGGTGCGGCAGAAGAAACCGGTAGATCCGGATTCGGTGGATTCGGGTTATCAGGGGCGGGTTGTTGGGTGGGGTTTTGTTGCACGGTGGTTGTTTTCTCCGGCGAGTTAGTTGAAATCGCCATGGATATTGATTTTGACAAAAAGAGATCGATGACAGAACTTGTGTTCTTATGTAAAGATGTTAGATTAGATAGATGCCCAATATTTGGAGCCCTAGTTTTCGATTGACATATATATATACGGCAGAGATAAAGTAAAAAAGATTTTATAGTAAAAATGGTAAGAGGCAATAAAAAAATTCTTTTTATTGATTAAAACTAGTTTTTTATCAATTTATTTTTGATGAATCCAACATATTCATCACTTTTTACAGAGCAAAAGAGATTTTCAAATGTAGATTTTGA
>JAUEJL010138690.1:0-10897 GCA_032274825.1 Drosophyllum lusitanicum | reverse complement strand
TCTAAACATGGGCGTACTGGGCCAAAAACGCCCGTACCTTACATAGGTACGCCCGTGCCCCGGCACACCCGGACCTGAAGAACAGAGACGGCCACAGTCTCTAGGCACGACCATACCCCCAAAGGCACGCCCGTGCCTTTCTGGTTTTAGCAATAGTTCGCCGACTGTCTTGCTGTTTTCCGTCCAAATCACCAATTAACCTCATTTAAGCAATTCTGACGCAATAAGGGTGTTTTCCAACACCCCAAACATCTTCTAACTAATCAATAACAATAATAAACATATCAAATCTTGATTTAACCGTTGAATCTCTAAAAACCCATTAAAACTTGAAAATTAATTAAACAATTCTTACCTTAGCTATCAAGGATTGATATGATCAACTTGTACTACTTAGAACTTGTTGTTCTTGATCAGAAATGAAAAGAGAAATTGGTTGGAAAGCTTGTACGTGAGTATGTATGTGTTCTTGTGTGGTTTGACTAACTCAAAGTCAAAACTAGCTATATATATACAACTATGGTTAAATTACACAATTGGTCCCTCAACATTTTATCTTCTGCTTTGACAACTTTAACCCCTAAGTTCCTAAACACCTCATAATCTCAAATAGACAACCCTCTAAATTATAACACTTGATTAAATTATTAAATTGAATAGTTTTTCGAACCTTGGGTGTTACATGACATTTACATCCACTTTCTTAAAACTAGAATATCTACCGAATGCAAACATTTTAGAATACGGAAATAATACAAAAAACAAGAATTTTGTGATTTTTAATTTGACACCGATATTGTTATATATTTTCCAAGAAAAAATTCACGTTTTGCTCTTTCTTTTTTCAAGAAAGGTTCAGATATATGCACATTTGCATATTACCTTAGATTATTTTCTAGTACATATGCAAATAGGTGAACATGTACACATAAATACAGATGTACATATGTATTGGTAACACCTTTATGTACACACGTGCACATAGATGCACATGTGCATATAGCCACAAGTAAGGTCTAACTAAACCTAAAAATATAGTCAAAATCAAGAAAGTTTTGATTACAAACTTCGCATGTATCGGTAACACCTTTATCGGCATATTAACTATAAAAGGGTATATAAATGCGTTAAACACAAGTAAAGTAGACTAATTATCTCTATAAGTCAAAGTAAAAACTTACTTCCAACGGTAATCACAAAAATATTTCTCAATAAATGAAGAAAGTTTGAGTTCAATAAATGATCATTAATAGATTAATAAATTACCCATATCTTTAAAACTTTCATTGTGGATATGACGAGTCTAGTTTGGCTACCTTTGTTGTACCGTAGCCCTATTACTTGTAAGCAATAATTTAGGGTTTATCATTTGCCACACCACGTAAGAGGACTTGATTGTCCGCTCAATTTGTTCAAAGTCGATCGTGTATGCAGGTTGAAATTTGAGTCTAGTTTCTATAAACCTTTAAATCAGAAAATGGCATTTTCGTCATTGGCTTTGATAGGAGTCTATAAGCTTAGGTTGGAGTTTGGTGGAAGCAAAGGTCACTAGAAAAATAAAGTTTTGTTACTCAAATGACCTTAATGAATTAGATTTGATGAGACAAAAAATAGTTCAATTATAGTATTCGAATTGAAACTTGGAATATAAATGTGTTTCAAATTGTTTTAAGGATCAAAACTCTCTAGTCTACGGTTGGATAAGAAGATCTGAAGTTCAAAATTTGATGATTCAACTTATCCAATGTTATCTATTCGTCAAAAAGAATACATTATTTTGTTATGAATGTTAAATTAGAATAGGTTCAAGCTTAATGTTTATGGCATAGCAACAAATACCTCAAAATATGATTAGAGGTTACATGTTTGTTCGTGAGTGGCCTGGTTAGTCCGTCAACGCTTTGTTAGTCAAGCAATATATGTGTTCATTCATATTTAGAGAGTTCATAGTTAATTGCATTCATAAGTTAAAACAGTTAACAAGTCTAGCAATTAGTTTGTGAAACCGGACAGAGTTAAATTGTAATCAGTGTGTTGAATCAAGTTTTCATCTTGATTTGAGTATTGAAAGAGTTGAAAGTTTGATATATAAATAAAAGCATTCAACAAATTTTATATCGACTCTGATATGCTCTTATAATTTTTAATTGTGTAATCAACCTCCCTTCTACACATTCAGCTTGTTGATTGCCTTTTTGGGACTAACAAGTTTAGAGTTAGTCCTTGGAAACTTAAGCAGCAAATCGAAGAACAGAGAGAAAAGGGAAGATATATAGACATCAAGGGGTTAAATCAGTGGCCTAGGGTTATGTCGGTGACCATGGCATAGAACCCATGATCTAGGACTTAACGACAATGATGGTCGCCACCATCTCTTTTGCCAATTACTCATACCATGTCACTTTCTCTATCTCATCTCACTCCCATTTTACTTTCTCCATCATGTCAAGGCTATAATCCGAAGGTCTTAGAGGTTACAAGTATGTGTATGAGGAATATGCTAAAGATGAATATCCCAAGCTTGAGGAAGTTCATGAAGAGGGCCCAATTGGTTACGTTTTCAATGGAAAAGAAATCTCATATCCATGTCACTCGTCCAAACAAGCAACTCCATTCCCTATCTCAAAATCTCATACCGCGGACAAATCTTCAATTCATGATCTCCGGTGGTCATTAGTGCTCTAAAAACCCTGAGATCTGGTATCACCTCTTTCTAACTCTTCAAGTTCCAAATCGCCGCTTGCTATGAAAAAAATTCAAAGCGTCTTGAGTGAAATATGAGGTAAATTCGTGTTGATTCTTAGGAGAGAAATATGGCTATGTGACACGAGTAACCATTTCAACAAGATTATAAGCTTCAAGTCTTAGGGGCTGTTTGTTAAAACAGAATTATTAAGCACTGAATGATTATGTGGTCTGAATAATTCAAATGCTCTGAATGAATCTGCCTCTTAATGTGACATGCTATTTGATAAAGGTTTTGAATGAACAATCCGAATGATGCAAATTATCATTTTAACCTTAATAGTGATATATTACATTATAGGATATGATTGTTTAACAAAACAACGTGTGAAAGAATGAGTATTAGGATAAAATACTTTGTGCTTAATGATTCAGGATACACTTTAAGGTAGAATGATTCAGCAGCATTATGCTGAATCATTCAGCATATTCTTCATTCAGAGGCAGCAATCAAACACGCTGATTCAGCATTCAGTGCTGAATGGTTCCATTAAGCAGCAAACAAACAGCCCCTAATACTTCTTGTCAAGATTACTTCTTTCTCTAGGGGTAGATCATGACTACTTTTTTGGTATTGCAATAGCTTTACAACCTTTACTAGTAAATCATAATTGATGAATTTTGCAATTTTCTAACAGGAAATACAAGAGCTCCATGAGGCTGGTGAAGCATGGAAATCAAAACTTGAGGAAGCCAAGAAACTTCACTCGGCTGATTTTGATGCATTAACCGCCGCCATCAATGAGATTGGTCAACTACAAGTAAAACTTGATGAAAAATCTAAATCTGAAGCTGCACAAACTAAACAAGCCGAATCAGCATTTGCAGAGTTAAATAGCTTGAAAGAAACCCTTGCTAAAACTCTTTCCCTTGTGGAGACCATGAAAAACGAGCTTAAAGATTGTAAAAGTTCAGAGTCTCACGCCCAAGCTTTAGCTAAAGAGACTTTACTACAACTTGAAACTGCGAAAAAGAAGTTAGAACCAGATTTGAAAGTTGACCATGCAGTGGAAAATCAATCTGAAAACCATTATGAAGATGAGATTATAGCTTTGAAATCTGAAGTGGAAAAGTTGAAGTTTGATGTAGAAACAGCTAAAACAAGATTGAACGAAGAACAATCACGACGGGTTATGGAGATCACTAGTGCTTATGTGTTGGTGGACGAAATAAAATTTAACTCGAGGATAAAAGAGTCAGAACTCGAGGACGAATTGAATAAGTCAAGAGCAGAAATTGAAGAATTAAAAGCGAATCTCATGGATAAAGAAACTGAATTGCAGGGAATTTGTGAAGAGAATGAAGACTTAAATTCAAAGATGAAGAATTCTTTATCAGGTATTAGAGAAATTGAACTGGAGAAGGAGATCAAGAGTTTGAAACAAGATTTTAACGTTTTGAAGTCAACGCTGATGGTTACAGAGACGGAGCTGAATGAAAAATCAAACGAAAATGAAAAGCTTAAACTTGAAATAAAAAAAATGGATAGTAAAGAGTTACTGGGTTGTGAAAGTGAATCAATTAATAAGGTTGATCATCTTGTTGAAGAGATAGAAAAAAGTAACAAGAAAGTTGCGAGAGTGTGTGAGCAGTTAGACGCTGCACAGGCGGCTAACTGTGAAATGGAGGCCGAGATGAGGAAGCTGAAGGTGCAGGCGGATCAATGGCGGAAGGCAGCAGAGGCGGCGGCATCTGTACTTTCAGTCGGAAATAATACAAATAAGAAGTTGGTGATGGAGAGGAACATTGGTTCTCCTTATGGCGAGGACATTGATGATGGTGATGACGAGTTCTTGAAGAAGAAAAATGGTAACATGCTTAAGAGGATTGGCGTGTTGTGGAAGAAACGACTGTGATTCGTTACTTTGCAATTTCCATGCGAGGTTTTTATATAGTTTGTGTTAACAGTGTCGATAAGAACCGCTTATGTAAAAGCAGATGAAACCTTATATTTCGGGGTTTATATTTGCATATGTGCTACTTCTTCCAGACTTAGTTAGAAGTATCTGTCTACATCCTATCTTTCTCATGGCCCGTCAAGATGAAATTAGTATTATAGTTGTATTTACAAGTGTGATGCAACTTAATGGGATGATTTTGGCTTTCTGATCCATGTTGATTGCTGCAAGCAAAAACCCAAAACTGTAGTATGCAATACAAAGATAACAATGTAATATTTGTGTAAAAAAGGTGAAGCGCTTCCTAAACTAAAGCTTCCGGTTCTATATTCATACGCTGAATAAAATCTTTAGCGTCGTTTAACAATCCTGCACGTCCTAAGAGGTCAACCATACACCCGTAATGCTCTTTTTGACGTTTCATATTGTGAGCCGTTATCATTTCCAAAAAATGTCTGCAACCTTCTTTTACAAGTCCAGCATGGGAACATGCCATCAGAATCCCGGCATACATTACTTCATTCGGTATAATTCCCATTTTAGGCATATCAGAAGTATCTCGAGTGCCTTTTGTTCACTACCGTTCATGGCAAGCCCAACTATCATCCTTGTGTACATAAAAATATCTTTACGTTTCATGTACATATTTAGAAGCGCGTTTACTAAAAATCCATGTGTTTTTACTTTTTATATGATTTTTGTTGATATATGAATGTACCCATTCGCCCGTTTGAGCGCTCCTAAACTAGCGCAACAATTTAGCCACCGACTAGAGTAACCTCATCAAGGTGGACACCTTGACTTGCATCTTTCTAAACATGTTTAAGGCGATTTTGAAGTCACCTTGTTGAATAAGTCTCAATATTATGGAATTCCAAGATAGAACATGTTTAACAAGCATCTCATTGAAGACTTTAACAGCTGCAGAAGCATCACTGCTTTTCATATACATATCAATGAAAGCATTACCTATATACACATCAAAATTTATGTTATGATCTTGAATATATTTGTGTGCTTTCCTCCCAAATTCACACATCTTGTAGAATACTTCAAATGCTTTATCACAACAATCTGTATCCACATAACCTTGAATCAAAATGGTCCATGTCAGTTTGTCACCAGTCACCACATCTCTTTCAGGATTTTCATCGAACACCTTCTGGGCTTTTTCCATAACACCACATTCCCCATAAAATCTGTGATCAATATGTTCACAACATACAAATTGGACACAAATCTAGTCTTTACCACATGAGAATGCATCTGTTCGCCTTCCTTCAATGCCCACAAAAGCGTGCACGCCTTGAGGACATAAGGGTACGTAAAGGTACCCCAACCAAGCCTCTCAATAACAAATTTCTGTAAAAGAATAACCCAACATAGAAGTAGGGGTGTTCAAAATATCCGAAACCGAAAAAACCGAACCTAAAAACGGGTAAACCGTACCGAAATCTAGGTTAACCAAACCGAATATTTTAATTTTTTCGGTTTGGTTAACCGAATCTACAATTTTTTGGTTATTTGGTTCGGTTACGGTTCATGGACTTAAATAACACAAATTTTAGCTTTTATGTTTATTAAAACTAACAAATTAATCGGTATTCACATACGATAATTATCTACTCATAACGAATTGTTACCCAAAGTCAATATCTATATTTCCTTTTTCATTATAGATATTAGTAGATATATGTGTTATTTAAATTTACGAGTTAACTAGATTTATAAATCTTATCGTTACTATTTATTTACTTAGTTTTACTATATCTTGGTCACGTTTTTTTTTTCCAGAATATTTTCTTATGTCATAGTTAGTTGATACATAAGTAATACAATTCGTAATGATTTATAAATTTCTCATTCAGCTTTGTTCGAGTTGAGATATGAATATTAAATATTTAAACCTTTTGTATAGAAATATATTTAGTAGTTAAAATGGTTAATTGGTTAACCGGAAAACCGAACTGAAAAACCAGGTTAATCGATTATCAGTTAAACGGTTTTTCGGTTTAGGTTTGGGTTCATGAAAGTTACGAACTGATAATTCAGTTAACCGGTTATCAGTTAACCTTATGCTCGGTTAACCATCCACGAACACCTACCTAACAAAGGGTCACTATTTCTACGATCAAATAATCTTATGAGGGTGTCACAAAGATGGATTCTTGGGTTCTCAAGTTTAGTAAAATTAGAGTGTATGTAGGAGATATAAGAGGTGTGATTTGATGATCTAACACCAATTGAGATGATTCTTGTGTACATTAGCTTAGATGGGGGTAATGTTGGTGATGTTTTGATTACATATGAGTGTATTGTTTGAGTTCTTTTACGGATTTACAAGACTCTAAGTTCGTCAATAATCGAGGATTGTGGGGTGTCATTGGTTACTCAGAGCAAGACAAAGATGAAGGCAAACGTTTAATCATCTTCTCTTCTTTCAATGACGATTTTCCGGCGGACATATGAATGTTTGCACTTGAGAATTGATATATCCTCCTACGTTTTGTTCCTATTTATTTTCATACCTATTCAATATTTGACATGCGTAATGCACTAATTCTCTTTCCTCATATCATCCATTGATTTTGACACTTGTCTTGATTAAGACGTGGCGTGACGGCGAGGTCAAGCCTCAAGCTTTAGGAGCCATGGCGAAACCATGACGTTTTTTAAGATGTCACTTAAGGTGACAATTTTGTATATATTTTATAATTATATATATCCAATTTATCATTATTAGTATACAAATTACACAAAGTTACACAAATGAGAAGCAAAGTAAACATATATAAATTACAAAATACAAATTTATATATAGAAGTTCAATACATGCAATCGTAAAACGTATACAAAAAAAATCCAATTTTTTTAAAAATTTATTTTCTGCGCGTCACACCTAAAAAACTCGCTATTTGACGCGTAAAGGCGCGTCTTGGCAAGCCTTAGCACGTGCTACGCCTAACACTCACGCTAAGGGCTGTTTCTTAACGGCGGAGCCACGCCTCACGTCTTGATGACGCCATGAGACCCGTCATGATGCATCTTTTAGAGGGTATAATTACAAAAGTTATTTCAAGCGAGAATGTCAAATAAGTAAACTAGCATTTAATCCCATTTTTATTACCCATCCTTGACCTTTTATCTTAGTCACGACGGCCTTTTGTCATTATTGCCTTAAAGCAATTAAAGCAAAACCACCCACCATCCACAGTTGACGCCTTCATCCTTCCCCTTCACCATCATTGCTACTCTCACTATTATATCTCATCCGATTGAAGATGGCAAAAAAAACTGAAACCGACATAAACGGAATGAGGATGGGGTAACCCGATTACTTTAAACGGGGACGGGTTTAATGATCCTCGTCCCAATTACCCGATACCCGGCCCTGATGACCCGATACCCGATTATAATTTAAAAGCTTGAAATGAGTCATGCTTAAACGAGCTCGAGCCCGAGCCTTGATGAATACATTACAAATAACTTATTAACATGCGAATTAAAAATTCACTATATTCACGTTTTAAGTTGAAAAAAGTAAGTTGATCAAAACTATATCAAGTGAGATCTCTAATTAAAACGGAAAATCATGATAGAAGACTAGCATTAATTTATAATATCGTTTTAAATTTTCAAGTAAATTTGAAGATCGTGATGGCTCTTGCTGGTTCGAGTTTTCAGAGATCTAAATGTTATCGTTTGAGTTCAAGGCTTTAAGATCATGATGGTTGTAGTTTCAGTCTGTCGTGGTTCATGTGGTCCCATGGTTCGTGTGCGGTTCGGTGGTTGTGGCTCATGATTTGAGTGTGGTTCTGTGATTCATGGTTCGTGTGGTTTGAGTATGCAGATGGTTCGGTGTGGTTTGGTGGTTGTGGTTCGTGGTTCGAGTACGGTTCGTGTGGTTCATGGTTTTCGGTGGCTGTGGTTCATGGTTTGTGTGGTTCGAGTATGCAGATGGTTCGTGATTCAAGTGCGATTCGTGTGGTTCGATGGTCGTAGTTCGATTGTGGTTCTATGGTTCATGGTTCGTGTGGTTCGGTGGCCTTGTTCGAGGTTCGTGGTTCATGTTTTTCATTCGAGTCTCGTGGTTCGAGTGTGGTTTGGTGGTTGTGGTCCGGCCGTAAGGTTTGTGATTCGAGATTGTGGTTCAAAAGGTCGTTGTTCAAGTGAGCTAATGTGTTGGCTAACTTTAGGTTTAACATAATATGTAATCGTGTTAAATTTTTCATGTTTTATTATTTGTATTTTCTAGCATTTCAAAAAAAAAAAAAAAAAAAATCCAATATGTAAAGTTTCCTCACCATACATTTTTGACTTTTACTATTTTAAATACTTCTAAAGAACCCATCCGTTCTTGACTTAACCTTAACTTTTTATATGTAATATTTGGACCTGAAAATTAATAATAGAGTTTTGTTCATTATTGTTACCGATTTAATATAATTTACTCTCTCTTTCTCTATATGTATGTATATATATCATTGCATTCGATCTATAAAATGACAATCAAAGAAACTTGAAACTTGCTCCTGTTTCTTAGAACAAAGCAATTTATTAACATGGCCCAAACTGCTTCTGGTGTCATTACTTGCAAAGGTAAATCAAACTAAATTTTACAATTTTTTTAAATATACATTTGTACCTAAAAACGTTGTAGCTAACGGGTTGAATCGGACTGAGATGGCGTGCAGCGGCAGTGATATGGGAGTTAGGCGGCCCGGTGAAGTTGGAGGAGATAAAAGTGGATCCACCAAAAGCATCAGAAGTTAGGATCAAGATGTTGTGTGCTAGCATTTGTCATACAGATGTTTTATGCTGCAAGGGATTTCCAATTGTATGTTTCTCTCTGTCTATCTTATAATCATTTTCTTAAACTGAACTGTAGCTATCATATCAATGTTTTTCGGTATACTAGTAATGTACTCGCGTAATACGTCGGGAACATAATATGTTTATTTTTATAAGATACCAATTAAATATGACACTTTGAACCATGCAAGTTAAAGGAAACAAGAGTAATTAGGTTATTGATAAGATATGAACTTTATATAGGATAAAAAGATATTAAAACTTAAAAAACATATATAATTCTAATTAATTATTTGATAATATATATTATAAGTTTTTTAAAATATTGTTTTTTATAGTTAAGCCTATTATATTAATAATTTAAATATATATTTATCATATACGATTAGCAGAATTTTTTACTTATGTATATGATTATTAAACATAAGTAAAAAAACCATTTCAATTGTAAAAATATATAATACTATACACACACATATACATACATACAGACACATACATACACACACATTAATTTTGTTTACAAAAGTTATTAATTTTAATTATAAACTCATCTTAAACCCGTTTAAGTTATACCTTTAACTCTACCCCTGTAGTTTTGTATTCTATATCATGTTGATATTCTAACAGCGTTGAACACAAAACTACATTATGCAGCCTCTGTTTCCTCGTATTCCTGGACATGAAGGCGTTGGGTACGTAAAACTTTTGATTATTAGTTCATGAATTTCATTTATGGATATGTGTATGTATGTATATACATGTATGTATGTATGTATAATATAAGTACATATGTATTGTATGCACGCATGCATGTAATATACACACACATAGGATTAGATACCCGTATGATAAACAGGTTGATTTAAAACATGATAAATGTTAAACATTAATAATAAAATATTAAAAAACTATATAACATGAACAAAATGAGAATGTAAAAAAAATGGTGACAGACGACGTCAACATCCAGATCAACTGTGGATGCGTCGACGCGAGGTTGAAAATATATGTGACTGTAGAAACGTGATATGATTATACAACTTGACATGATTGTATTTTTTGTACAAGCCATCAATCGTGATTGTTAGGGAAATGAGGTCAAATCTTTATTGGTTATAATTAAAAAGAATTTAAAATGATTATAAAAGATTTTAAAATTATAAAATTAAGAATTTGGTTAAATATATATTATATTTTGAAATGTTATAAAGAGTAAATATAATATTTATAGATTAGAGTGGGCAAATATGATATCTTAAGTTTTAAGAATGACATATATGAAATTTCTCAAATAATTTTGATTCAATTTTAACTACGAAAAATCAAATTGGAATTCCAATTTTGATGAAATGAATGTTCAAGATTGAGCAAATAAATTTAATTTACAAATAAAGGGTTAAGATTGTTCAATAAATAAACTTGATGCATGTTAGTCTTAT
>JAUEJL010138689.1:0-23107 GCA_032274825.1 Drosophyllum lusitanicum | reverse complement strand
TACTTATGGGTGAATCTTTTGGTTCTAGTACGGTTTTGTTATGAAAACGTTTCCGCTTATGAATTTCAAATGAGATGCGTGCTTTTATGAAAATATTCTACTTTTATATCTTTTATTGAAATTGGGGCGTTACATTAATATAATATAACATGTTATCTACTCTAGTTAAACATCTATTTCATAATCTCTAAATTTAAATAAATAACTAACTTGGATCATCTCTATTAAACAATATATCTTATCCGTTCTTGTTGATAAAATTAAATCTCAACCATCCATTTAAATTAAAAATTCAATTTGGTTTTGTGGAGTCAAAGTTCTTTGATTTGAATCAAAACTAGTAGAGATAATTTCATATATGATCTTCTTAAACCTCATAATATCGTATTTACTGTCTTAATTTATAAATATCATATTTACCCTTTATCTATATCTATACTATATTATAAAACATTTATCTTTCCATCTCTTAAAAATTTTAAGACTACTTAATTTTAAGTAGTACATGTGTTTATACATAAGATACAAACACTTAAAACAATAGCCTAATTAATCATTCCCTTAATTATCTAAACTAATTTATGGTAAGTGTTGTTTTAATTAATCATTAAACATGATAACAATTATTTAATTAATCTAATTTTGATACATCGCTTACATCAACACAATTATTAAGGCTAGATTATTTTTTTCTCTAATTATGTAATAATAATATATTTTTTATTTTATTGTTTTTTAAAAACTATTTTAATAACTAATAAAAAGGTTGATTGAAAAAAATAAAGCAAATAGAAAAAAGAAAAAGAAATTGAATATGTTGTCGAACAAATTACATTACTTGACACGACATTTCACACATATACATTCATTGTAATCAAACATGTTGTCGGACAAAAACTATTATCATCGCTGCCACATTACGCGGGTA
The DNA here is from genome assembly GCA_032274825.1 of Drosophyllum lusitanicum. Taxonomy (NCBI): domain Eukaryota; kingdom Viridiplantae; phylum Streptophyta; class Magnoliopsida; order Caryophyllales; family Drosophyllaceae; genus Drosophyllum; species Drosophyllum lusitanicum. The sequence goes on along the minus strand of JAUEJL010138689.1, from coordinate 22,179 downwards.
CAATGATAGTAAAATTTTAAAATATTATATTTAATCAAATTCTTAGTTTTATCAATTTATAATCAATTTAAATTCTTTTTAGTTATAACTAATAAATACTTAATCTTATTGCTTCTAATTGTAAAAATAATGATTGCTTACTTGTACAAAAAATTCAAGCACGTCTCTTTGTATCATAATGCATTTTGCCATCACGTCTACGCTGTTGCTTGCTTCGACACTTCTACCGATGATCTGGCTATTGACGCATCTGTCCCCGTTTTTTTAAACTCTAATTTATTTCGCGTTTTATAATTATTTAATAATATTTTTTATTAATGTTTAATATTTATAATTTTTTAAATCAACCCATGTATTACACATGGTAATCTTAATATTCAAATTTAATCCGGTAATCTTAGTATACAAATTTCTATTTGAAAAAAGTTCAAACGATCATCATTTTTAAAGGCATTAAAGAGATACCATTCTTATTTTTACGATTAGAAGCAATAAGAATCCCAAAAGACATAACAAAAAGTAGAAAAAAATGATCCCAAAAGACATAGCAACTACATACAAACAATCACGAACACAAACTACAAACCAAAAAAGGATTCAATGGAGAACCACACAACCCTCTACCCCAACTCCAAAGCGCCTCAACGCGTCTCACACTTTTGCGAATGAAGAAACGTGACAGGTGCAACTAAACATGCCACAACTGCGATCACAATAAACCCAAGTTCATTTTTTAACCACGACGAAACCTAGCTTTCTAGGAGAACGTCTATTTAAGATCCATTAAAGAAATTTCAACTGGAATTCACATCTTTATCATTTTTTTGTTTGATTATAATACTTATTTTGATACATTGAGTATGAAAATATAATACTAGGACATAATAAAGATTTTTATTAATTTATACAAATTTTATTATTGAAACTTGATAAACAAGATTTTTTTAAAACGATAAACATACATTCATTCAACTTTAATATTTTTTAATACCGCTAGTCCAATAACGCTTTGGTATAGATAAGATAAGAGTTAGGATCAGATGAGAACATCTTTAAAATAAGAACAGGGAGAACACTTTTGGGCGTTTGATTTCATTAATCGGATGGTTTAAAAATTATCACGTTTTTTTTTGCCTTTGGTTTAAAAACTATCACGTTTTTTGATTATATGCATCAATGCATACAAAAGTGTTTGTCTATATGCATCAATGCATATAAATCTTTAAATTGTTAATATTATAGAAATAATTTTGATTGTAAGATTTAGGATATAAATTTGACTTGTGGGTGGTTATAGGTGAACATGAACGTAAAAAAAAATGCTAAATTACAAGTTTAATCATATTCTCACTGTCGTGTATCTTAAAAAAAGGGTTCTTCCTAAAACCTAATCCGAGAAGATAATATATATAAAGTTATCCTAATTTTACACCCAAATTACCTTTCTTTTGAAAGTTGAAACAACAAACTCGCCTCCCTAAATCAATCTGCAGAGCGACATCGTTTCAAAGAGTCGTAGTTAGCCGAAACCGGTCATAAGGCCGATTCGAGTATGGCACTAAAATGCCACCAAGAATGGTGAAATCTCGGCTTAACATCCAAAACCCTAGATTTCACTACACTCTTCCTCTTCTATCAATCTATCATGATTCTGAAACGTCTTCTTCTCTTCCTCTTCACTTTCCTCTACATTTTTTACGATAACTGGGTCCCTACCCCCTCCTGCACCGTCGTTCCCGGTGTCAACAATCCCGAAATTAACCGTGCAGCGGTGGAAGATGATCTCAAGGTTATGATGGTAGCTGATTTGCTGTTATCGGGTCATGAATCTGGATCCGCGTACTTGGATCTACACTTCAAAGACTTCTACTTTTCAAGAATCTTCAGAGTACGTGATTTCTTGAATTAATCATATTCATTATAACCCTTTTCCATTTTTGAACTTATTGGGAATTGGGTATGTTGGTTTCGACTTTAAGGTTCTATAATCATCAATTGGGTAGTAGAGTGTCACACTGAATCCCTATTTGATTTCATGAAGCTGAAGTCGTGTCTTAGAGTGGTTCAATTGTTGTTGTTGCTAAGCTCTTATTGTTAATTTGTTATTAATCAGCCTTGTATACGACTGTTTCTAATAATATTGATGTTTTCCTTTGAAGGATTCTCACATTAAAGCTTCATAATCTGATCCTTCACATGTTAATATTTCAACCAGAAATCATTTGAATTCCTCAAGCCTGATATGCTGATTGTATTAGGAGACTTATCTGCCCAGGGATCAGAATTAAGTCAAAGTAAATGGTCATATGTGCTACAAGAATTTCACAGTTTATTGGGTCCATTTCTTGATCTGCCATATCATGTTGTTCCTGGAGATAGGGACATTGGAGATTGTAGTGGGCTGAGTGAATTATCTGTTCATAAGATAACTAGAAGTTTTCCGGGATTGGATTCTGCTGGTTGTGGTGCATTTGATATTGGAAATGTTAATTTTGTCTCACTTAATTCGGTGGCATTACAATGTGGAAGTAATGACTTACGGTTTAGTGTTGAAAAGGCATTGGAAAGAGAACGTATAGAAATACAAACAGAAAATCAACATGTGACAAAAGTGATGAGTGAGTCTTCTGGAATCAAGATCCCGAAAGACCAGTCTAACTGGAGAGAGAACACAATGTCATCTGGGTCCGGTCCTGTACTCTTGCTTCACTTTCCATTGCATCAAACAGCAAACAATGTTCATGATGGATCCTCTGGAAGCATGCAGGATAGAGCAGAACCATTGCAAAAAAGGTTGAGCGACATCTCTATACAAAATAGGGCTACTTGAGTAAAATGGTGAACCAACTTTAGTCCAATTTCTGTTTTAGGCCCAAAAAAACTATCAAAATTTTAAGAATCTTGATTTGAGCTAATCTGGTCCGTTACCCTGTCAAACTGATGGCATGACAGCTGAAGCATTGATACCTTTTGACCATGTTGATATTTTTCTTTCTGATATCACGCTGACATGGTGCCTGCAAATATCTTATCTTAGGCAATTCCTTTAAATTGAATTTTTTTGAAAGTATTATGGTTTTTTCTAGTGTATAAAAAATTGGTTACCTAGGAAGCTAGGATACAACTGGACCTTGGGAGCAAAGTTGGTTACCTTTTATGCAGTTAGCCCTGTAAAACAAGAAGTGTGCATTATGGGTTTCTGATTTTCACACATTTTGATACGTTCATGTGGTGTATGAGGAATTATATCTTTACATAAACGGAACATCTTTATTAGGCAACATGTTGGTGCTGGACCATATGAGTTATCACAAACACTACCCCCAAATGCAACAGAATATATATTCCATGCTCTTAGGCCGAGGTTATTTTTCTTTACTCTTTTGTTCTTGAAATATTATTATATATGAGTAACTTTTGGACTTGGGGCATGGCTCGCCAATCGCCATATCTCTTTATTCCAGTTATACTGTAATAATTATGGATTCGACTTGTATGCCTGTCCTGCATGTATGGACCTGCGTATAAGTTTAAGTCCAGTAAGAAAGCTTTTTCTTCCTGACCAATTTGGAAAATGTATGATTTTTCCAACTGCAGGATGGTTTTCAGTGCGCACACACAAACGTTTTCTGATCGGGTACATCCAGATGGAACTCGGGAGATAGTTGTTCCCGCCATGTCATGGGATGCAGATAAAGACCCTGCTTTTGTTGCTGTAACCTTTAGAAGAAATGGTACTACCGCTATTGTCAGCCATTGCAAACTTGCTGGAAGATCTCATGTACTATTCTTATACATCTCTCTTTTTTTAGTCTTCATATTAACTGTTCAATCATCTTTAAGAAGTTGATAACTTGATATTAACTATAGTTGAGTTTAATTTCTTCATACTATCGTGCTTGCCTTATAGAATCACTCGGCTTGTTCTTTGCTGTCCTATAACACACAATAGTTTCCAAGACTTGTCTTCTCAAGTAATTTCTTCAAGATCAGGAGAAAAAAAACTTATTTTCTTGATTTTAACAAGCGACAAAGTATTAATATTAAAATCAGGGCTATAATTTCATAGAGGGTTTCTGGATCCCTTGATCAAAAGTGATGTCTAGTAAAATAAGCAGAATGATATATAAATTAGAGCTGTATCCAGACACGTTGAAGGAGACTCTGTTATTTGTTTATGTTGTATGTGAACTTAATAATCAAATAGGTTGTTTTTAAGGTTTGACAAATTATAATTAAACAATGATTTATAATGTCAAATGATTAAAAGGACATTCTTACGTATTATTAAATTATTTATATTTAAAATATAATATATGTGGGTTTTTTTTGTCACTTGTAGAAAACAGGGCAAACATGTAATTAAAAAAACAAAAAAACTTAAACCAATTTGTCTCCTATCTGTACAATATAATAAATTATAATATAATTTTAATATGAAAGGTGAAGTTACTGTTTTACATGTATATTAAATAGAGTCAATTCATATACCATCTTAATAAATATACTAGATTAGATTAAATGTTCCAGTTGGTTATAAAAATACAAAATCTTAAACATCAATAAAAGTATTTTAAAATTTTATAAAATGCGAGAAAAATGAGTATTTTGAAAAACGGTGACATACGTCGTCAACACTTAGATTAGTGGTGGAAGTGTTGACGTGAGGGAGAGGATAGACGTGACATCAGAAACGTGGTATCATGATACGAAGATATGTGATTGCACATGTTGTCGATTATTATTGTTATTATTAGATGCAATATGGTCAATTCTTTATTGGTTGTAATTAAAAGAATATATATGATTATAAAATATTTTTAGGATAAAAAAATCAATAGGTTAGTTAAATATGACATTTTAAAATGATATAAAAGGTAAATATGATTTTGTAATTTAGGGTGGATAAATACGATATTTTAAGATTAGGAAGGGTATATATAAAATTCTCTCTAATAAATTTATTCAAATCAAAGTCAAAATTAAACCAATTTTGACTAAAAGAAGTAAAAATGGACTTCAATTTTACCAAAATAAATGGCTTAGATTTGATAATTATTTAAATGAAGGGTGAATTGTATGAAAATACACTTAATTTTGTCTTATTTACTATTTTTTTGACGAAAACTTAGTTATTATTGACACATAAAATTTGTTTGCATAAAATGAAAGAATTATGAAAGTTGATTATATTTTTTCTAAAAAAAATTGGTTGTATATAATAGTAACTAAAGTTTATTGTATTTTAATGCAATTTGTCTTTAAATAAATGATTAATAAATTTAAACATATTAGTTTTTTTATTTATACTAGATATTAAAATTCAATTAAAAGAATTCTATTAAAAACAACATTTATTAAAATCTCAATGATTCTAGTTAAAATAAGATATATTAAATAGTCAAGTTTAAAGTGTTAAAATAAGATATTTTTAATTTTTTATCTTTTGGTGAAGGAAACATCAAACAAACCTACTTTTTATGCTCCAAGAGTCTTCTTGTACATCTTACTGTTTGTAATTCTCATCGATTTTAATTATAAGTTGTTAGGATTTAAAAAGTGTAAATGACTTTTTTTGGTGAAACATATAACATATTATTATAAAAATATAAAACAAATCAAATATATCCAGGTTGAAAAAAAGAACCTCTCGTTTATGGTAAGGGTTTGCGACGTGTCTAGGCAATTTAGGGCACTAATTAGAGTTTCCAACGTAAGTCAAAGAAATGTAGAAATAAAAAAGAAACAATACATATAAACATCAGAGTTTATTTTTAATATGACACCGAGTTTTTAAAAACATGACCCCTCACAAACGTATATGTGTGAGGTTATATATACTCTTACTTTGTATTCTAAACTATCCTTCTACTTGTGAAATAGAGACAGGTGTCAAATCAAGAGACTGGATGTAGAATGAGAATTAGGGTATTCTATATATCATCATCTATTGGGTAGCAGAATAAAGTAGAAAATTTTATTAGAAGAAAATATAAATTTGTATTTGATCAAGTTCTAACATGAAAAGGATGGTAAAAGCTAAAATAATTTGTCATCGACTTCATCTTCTTATTTATCATCAAGTTCATCTTGTCTTCTTCATCTTCAATGAAACGTAACAATTTCATTTTCATAACTATGACAGAAGTCGCATTCCATCCTTTAGAGATGATACTAAAAGTTCAGAAACTTCAAGGAAAGGGAAGAAACACTGTTAAAAGAAAGCGTCAAGATGTATATGATCAATTTGTCAAATGTTGTTTTGTTGATGACGTGTTTTTAGAAGAATATACCTGATGAGTAAAGAACTATTTATATAAATAACTAATAATATGGAGAGTGAATATCAATATTTTAGAATAGGTTGAGATGCACGTTCGGGTTTGTGGGTTCAAGGGTTCTGGTTCGAGTTCAAGAGGTCAAGATCGGGATGATCCAAGTTCCAGTTCGTGTTAGTTCGTAGTTGTTTCAAGGTCGTTGCTCTAGTTCTAGGTAGAGTTCAAGGCCCGAGTTCCAATTTGTTTTATGTTTGTGTGGGTTAAAGTTCGTGTCTGCCCTTTTGTGACTTATTAGTATTGAGTTTAGTTAGTTTGTTTCGTCTTTTGATTTGGTTTGGTTAGTTTTTGATTTTGTTAGTTAGGTTTCATTGTTCTTATAATTTTGTTGTAGTATTAGCATCTTACTAGTTTCAACTTTACTAAAAATAATTTGCTTAAAAAAAGGTTGAGATGCACGTAAAAGGCTTCCATTTACGTGTTAAAAGCGTAAAGGTATAGAAGAGGTGACGTAAGCTAAGTAAAGTTAAAATTGTAATAAAATTTTATGAAATAAAGCAATTTGATTATTGATAAAGGCAACTTTTAGAATTGCTGATGTTATGAAGCTTATCTTTTATTAGATTTTTTTTATATAAATTTACACAGACAAAATGTATTATATGCATTGGCCTTTGCATATCGCTTGGAGTTAAAAGCGAATAAAGTACATATCTAAGTCAACTTCTCATGTTTTCTTCTATTGCAAAAAGTCGTTCCAGTACTTCTACATTGTAGAAACAAATTTCAAACTATTTTTAATTTACCTATAAAATGCATAGAAAAGCGAGTATTTTTAACGTCTACGTATTATCTTTTAAGCGACCTTTATGTTAATACAAGTTGAATAAAGAAAGAGTCACCACACATACACACGCGCGCGCACACACATAATTTATTTATATTCATACTTTTAGCGTCTAAGATATTATAAAATTGAACATTCAGAGTTCGGACACGAACAACAGTAAAAATGACAACTAAAAGGAAAAGCATGGATGGGATATGAGGTGGGCAAGAAGACGAAAAAGAGAAATGTATGCGTGTTAGAGAAAGAGCCTAGCAATTGGGATAGTTTTTCAAAATAGTAGAATGTTGGAACGATGATCTCAATTGATATAGAGGCTATCAAGAGCTCACCTACACCCCACTTTTCATGTTTTTTATCACGTTTTTTCCCCCTCATTTAATTCACACTCAACCAAGACTCACAAGAGCCATGTTATGTTTAATCATTGAAACCTTATCTCTTGTAAACCAATGATGAAAAGGCGTTTATCTTTTTTCATGATCCAAGCATCTTAATTGCAAGAAAGAAAAAGAAAAATGTAGACCCCAAACAGATATTATGCTTTCATTCAATTTATTATACTTGTTTGACTATTTACCATATTTATCTTCCATTTTAACAAATATGATATTAAATCGAATAATAATAAAATATAGCAGCAAAGGAATAACATCGTATTCATGTAGGATTAACCACAAATTTATTTATTTATTTATATAAAATGGAAAGCGAATTATACGGCATAGGCACCGCACATCCCGCAAAAACAAATAGATTCCCTTTGCATTGCATATATACTCTCAAATTCTTCACCCCCTCCTCTGGCTTCGATGCCCCTGCTGGTTTAAACCCAGAATGCCCCCACACAATTTGATTCTCTTTCTCCATTCATTAGCCAATTCCATCATGTATATATGCTTGCAATACATTCAAGGTAACAATCGTCTTTCGCCCTTTTCAAATCCCCTTTTTTTCCTTCGATTCTTTATATAACTTATCGTAAACCGTAGGAATCATGGGAAGGAAGAACAAAGGAATGGCGAAAAGAAGCCCGTCAAAGATAACTAATTATGCTATTAATTCCGCCATTGATGATCCCACTTGTTTTTCGTGTACAACCTTCAATATCCTTGCTCCTATTTACAAACGCCTGATTCATGAGGTAAAACCCAGATTCATCTTTCAATTTTTTATTAGTTGGATTTCGTATTGTTTGTTTCTTCTTTTATGTTTTTTTTCTTCTTGGGTTTTGTTTCTAATTTTGCAATTATGATTCGAAAGAATAGGGTCGGGCTTGCAGAGAAAGTGCAATTAGGGCGTATTGGTTGAATAGGAATGAAAAGATCTTGGACTTGCTGTTGTGTGAACGATCATCGATTATTTGTCTACAGGTTTAGTCATTCCCACTTATTACCTTTCTTTATTTTGTTTTTTTACGTCTATTAAAACTGATTATCTGATTATTGCGTATTCGAACTTCAGTTTTTATTATTAGGGTATGCTCTAGCAAAACAAATATTGATTTAATTAGGTCAAATAGTAAAATGGTGTTTGGAATAGGGTTTACTTCTCCAAAATGTATTAAACTATACCCCAAATGTTAATGTTTGTACCCACCTTCCAAAAATGTTATTGTGTGTATCAAACCTTCGAAAATCATGTTATTGTGTGTATTAAACTTCATGTTGTATGTACTAAACTTGTACTTTTTTTGTTTTTTTATGTAATCAAAATACTTACAATAACAACAAATTAAAAGTTCAATACACACAATAACTTTTTTGAAAGGTGGATACACACATTAACATTTGGTGTATAGTTTAATACATTTTGGAGAAGTAAACCCTTTGGAATAACTTATTTTTCCGGCTTATGAGTTTACTAAAAGTCAAAATTTTCTGGCTTTTGACATTATCAAATTAAACTTAGCCAGGAAAAGTTGCCTTGCAAGCTTATTCGAAATTCGAATAAGCTTGTAAGCCGGATAGTAAACTAATTCAAACACCCTCTAAGTTGTGGAGCCCTTTACAGGAAAAGAAGAGAAGGAAAGAATGGAAAAGGAAAGCAATGATTTTTTATGTGTTCTCTAGTCAAAATAGAAAATAAAAAAAGTTGAAAGATAAAAAAAGCTCATGTTCCAATTGGAGATAGAAGAAAATCTAACAAATTTACAATCATGCTCTTAATGTGTAATATTTGGTAGCATTTTTGTTGTTGTTATAAAGGTTATAACTCACACCCTTTCCATCATTTTATCTCCAAAAAGTGAAAGAAAGTTATGCAAGGAAGAAGCCATCAAATCTTCTCTTCTTTCCCTCACTTTCCTTCCATTTATTTCCTTTAGAACCTTGAGAACACAACTTTCTTCTGTTTCCCCTACTTTCCTTTCATTCTCTCCTTAAAAAAGCTCTAGAACATGATATTAATTAAAATTTTCGAACCTGATTGTTTGATTATCACAACTTTAAACAGAGAAAGCACATCTAAATTCTATCGCTATCATTTATCAACCCGTTTTTTACAAGTAATTATATAATTCTGTTTATTCCATATTACATAATCACTTTCAAACGCAATGAAAATCAACCTTATACCGAATACCTTATATTGACATCATTGATTTTGAAAAGTGTTACCGATTTTTTATTAGGAATTTTGGGTTGACAATGAAGAACTTGTTGATATGTATGACACAAAGCTTGGGGCTGCAGGTTATATCAATTTCAAGCTTCCACGAACCAATAACCGTGGCGATGGTATGGCTTTACCTAAAAATGGCGTTTCTACATAAGTATTCATAGCTTTTACTTCAAGTTATAATATTTTGGTGTCTTGGAATATAATAGGCTTGTTAACGGCAGTCCATAAAGACTACTTTCGTGTTATCAACCATAGAGAGTTCCTCTTCAATGATTTTGGAGATCGTGTTGCTCAGCTTTTACATGTTGAAGTAACCGCTCCCTTTGCACAATGTCGATCCAAGAATATTTGTCGTGAAATCCTTATAGTTAACACGCATTTGTTATTTCCACATGATTCAAGCTTGTCTTTGGAAAGATTGAGACAGGTAATGTGTGTGTGTATTTTTTAAATAACAGTAGTGCATGTACTTTTCATGTGTGTGTGTGGGTGTGTGTTATTTTTCATTTCTTAAACTGACCTCTTTGCTTGTATTATATTCAGGTGTACAAAATCTTGCAATCAGTTGATATGTATCAAAAAGAAAACAATCTTAATCCTTTGCCAATAATACTCTGCGGGTAAATATGATCATTAGCTTATCTTCTGATCTGAAATCTTAATTATATTATGTTAACATTGGGCCACGTTTCAGTGACTGGAATGGGAGCAAACGAGGTCATGTTTATAAGTTTTTGAGGTCGCAAGGATTTGAATCATCATACGATACTGCTCATCAGTATACGGATGCTGATGCACATAAGGTCAATATCCTTATGACTTGATTTATATACAAATCATTGACTTGCGTTTATGCCAACTGTCTTTGATTGATTTAGCTTTTCTTTTTTATTCTGACGCAGTGGGTTAGCCATAGAAATCATCGTGGAAACATATGTGGTGTGGATTTTATATGGCTTCTTAATCCAAATAAATATCGAAAATTACTAAAAACAAGTTGGAGTGATGCAGTCTTTGGGTTGTTTAAGGTATGTAACTCTATGATTTCCAGTTTCTTTGACCTTTCACTTTGTTCTTGTGCACTTAAGTAACAAGAATTGTTTCTTTTAGTTGCAGGGATTCTGTATACCTAATTGTTTCATTATGGTCATGGGAGTACATGTTGGTTTAATTCGGATTTAGGGGGTGTTTTAATTAGCATTTTTAGCTAATATCCCTTTTTTGAGAACCTTTTACTCTCATATCACAGGAAGAAATATCAGGGGTGGGCCTAGGATTTTTGTTGACCGGTGGCACCATATGATGGCAAAAATAAAATTAATTAAAATTTAGGGTATTGTACGGGTTTTTTTTCGGGTTTCCAGTTAATCGGGTCGGGTGAACGAGGTTTTAATTGTTGTTCTGGTATTCTAAGACCAAAATTTAAACATAAAACAATTTATATGAAACCCTATTAATTAAATTGTTATCCTTAAGGTAAGCTAGTATTTTAAAGGTATAAATCGAAGATTTGACTATATCTTATTATTTTTTTTAAAAAATTCATTTTTCATTAGATTTTGATGGCATCAAAAAATCATTAATGGTACCTCAAAATTTGACTGGTGGCACCGGCTCGAAAATGTTTAAAATTTTCACTGTCTGTATCATTTCTTTCACAAAAATGCTCTTTTTTGTAATTTTATGTGTTAGAATTTTTTGACAGGTAGAGAGAGAGAGAGAGAGCGCGCATAATAGAAATAGATATAAAAACTACATGTTTTCGAATAAAGAGTAAACAAAGAAAAGACAAATCCAAGTTTCTAGAATCAGCCCTCCCAAGTCACATCTACTAATAATCTCTCGCTCAATGCCTAATCTCCTGCCCCTATTATTATAGTATTCTAACTTGGTTCACCAAAACATTAATAAAAGGAAATCAACGGTAATAAGATAACTAATTAGCTAATAATTTATATATATGTATTAATTTTTGTTTGTTTTTAATTTGGGTTTTTCTCTTTTCAGTATCAAGTGCGCCGGGCCTCGCTTACCGATGACGATGCATTTGCGTTTTTGAAGGCAGTGAGTGATGGGGATCATATTACTTACTCTGGTTTTTGTGAAGCATTGCGCCAGGTACCTTAAAAATTGAAGTCTTGAGTATAATTACAATAAATACATTTTGGGGGTCGATTTCTTGAATTTCAATTTGTTTTGCTTCAAATGCAGCTTAATCTTATTGGTAATATGTACGGCCTGAGCGAGGAGGAAACAAAAGACTTGTGGGATCAAGCCGACGTTGATGGAAATGGCGTTCTTGACTATAAGGAATTTCAGCAACGGATATGGAATCCAATGTGGAGCAGTTACCAGATTGAAAACATGACCCGGGATCAAGAAGACGATATAAAGAATGGTACACATGTCACAATAGGCTTGGGCGTGACAGACGCAGAATTATTCCCAACAGAAACCGAAAACGGATTGTGGCCAGAAGACTATTCGCTATCTGATCACGCTAGTCTCACGGTTATGTTTTCACCTGTTAAAATGACATGCTCTCGGCTGGTTCCTTAATTGTTTTAGCCATATACTTGTGGAGAAACAAGTCAAATGACAATATTGACCGCTCTCGGGATGAAAATATCGAAGCGAACATCTTTGAAGGTGTGGTGGGTAAACCGGGAAACTTAAAGAAAACGGAATCGATAGCGTATTTCCTACCGACATTTTGTCTGATTATCGGATTCTGATTATTCGGTATCTGTATTTGTATGACTACTGTACAGAAAAGATATATTGAACAACACTTAAAAAGAATAATGATACGAGGAATGATACATGAAGCTATAAAATATTTTGTGTTTTTCTTTTTTGAAAAGGTTGGTACAATCGTCCATAGCATTTGTCCACGTGTCATCTCTTGATTGGTAGTATGACTTTTCCACCTTATCTTACACCTTAAGCCTTTCTGAAGCTTCTACCCATCATACCCCTAGCTACCTCCAAACACTGTACTGTAAAGCCAATAGTTTCTCAAGGCTTGTGGCATTATAGTAATTAAGGAGACTAAATTTTTCTTGAAAAGGGCTGTGGGGCCTGTGGCATAATAGTAATTAAGACTAAAGCTTCTGACCAATTAATTTACGCGGTATATACACAGAATTAAAACAGGGGTTCTCTTGCTATGAAACCTCCCTTCGCACTTTCCCCTTTCCTCACTCTCCGATTTCTTTAGCTGACGTGTTCAATCACATAAATAAACCTAAAGAACACGCTTTTTGCAAAAACCCACGCTGATTCTTGATCGATTATCAAGAGCGACTAGAGTCTACTGCCTGTGAATCACTCTGTTGATAATAATTTCAAGTTTTCACAATACGAAATGGATGTCTTGCCGGTACGATCTCTTCCGGTTGGCTACCGATTTCGTCCTACTGACGAGGAACTGGTGAATCATTACTTACGATTGAAGATCAACGGCTTCGACAGAGAAGTGAGCTGTATTCGTGAAGTCGATGTTTGCAAGAAAGAGCCCTGGGACTTACCCGGTTTGCCCTTTTTCCTCTTTTTGTTTTAACTTTTTTTTTCCTTTTTTGAATGGTTTTCAGATTCGGGATCTGTATGAAGTATAAACTGTGTGTTTTTTTATTTCAACTAAATTGGTTGTAGATTTGTCGGTAATTGAATCGATCGACAACGAATGGTTCTTTTTTTGCCCGAAAGATCGAAAGTATCAGAATGGGCAACGATCTAATCGAGCAACGGTTTCTGGCTACTGGAAGGCGACAGGGAAAGATAGAACCATTAAGACTAGCAGGGGGAGTAGTGTAATCGGGAAGAAGAAGACGCTTGTTTTCTATATGGGTCGGGCCCCGAAAGGCGAAAGAACTCATTGGGTGATCCATGAGTATTGTGCTACTCAAAAGGAACTCGATGGTACCCATCCTGGCCAGGTGTGTAAAATCATAACAAAAATCGCTATTTTTTTTCAAGATTTGATGCTTTGATTCTTGAATATATACTTATTCGCTGTTTATTTGGGTGTTTGATTCTAAATTAGAAATATATTCAGGGTTTATTTGACCAAAATGTAAATGTTTCATCACTGTATTCGATATATCAAAGTTTTGATGCGATTGACCAGCCATAAGAGGGAAAACTTGTCCTGCACTCATTTTTTATCTGTTACAAACGGTAAAAAAGGTGACTTGGCAATAGTTTTTTTGGTTATAACAGGTAAATTGCATCAAAGGGTAACGAGATAAAAGTTTGTTAATGGTAAATACGTGAGAGTTCTTTGCATTTTGGTGTAATAAACCCTAATGATTAGTACGATTTACATATTAATTTGTTATACTTTTGCAGAGTCCATATGTACTTTGCCGTTTATTTAAGAAGCATGATGGGAAGGATGATAATGGTGAAAGCTTTGACTGTGGTGATGTTGATCAGAGTGATGCATCTCCTCCTTCTGTTGTAAATCCTTCTACGGAAGATGTTCAATCAGAGCCTGTAACTCCAATTTTGACTGGTCAACCAAATGTACCACCATTGAGCAAGGGAATTTTGAAAGTTGAAGAATCCGAGACGAAAAACGAATCTCTAGATGTGCTTGATTGTCATGACATTGACCATGATAATGATCATTCAAAATATCAAATGGTATTGCATCTTTTTATGGTATTTTCAACAGTTTTTATTACTTAGAAATAATTGTTAGCTTATCACTAATCTTGCTGTAGTTATCTGATTATTATTTATGTGTCATTCTACATTAAAATCCTTACTTAGTCTAAATCTGCAAAACTCAAACAATAACTGTTAGCTTGTCACTGCTTAACAAAAGCACATGCAAACACCATCCTGGCAGCCCATTTTATTACAGCTGATTACTGATTAGTTTCAAAGTAATGCCAATCACAATCTTAATATTCTTTTTTTTATATTTTGGTTTTCTATTAGCAGCCAGACCTTGATCTAGAAGAAGCTCTACAGGGTTTCTGGGATGATACACCAGAGCATTTCGATTCAAAAATATTTTCCCCTTTGCATTCTCAGATGCAATTAGAACTTGGATCTACATATGCTGGTAATTATGGAATGTTAAACCCCCAAAGCGAACATAATGGGGTGCAGAGTCAATATGGGACAAATGATATCGAGTTCTGGAAAAATATTTTAGTTGAATCAGACCAGTTTTCATTCAATGATTCGGCTTGCAACGGGGATTCACTTGCTCAAACTTCTGTTCCTGAAGTTCATCTCAAGGAAAATGAATATAGCAGTGAGTCAGATGGTGAAGTCATGCAAATACAGGTATGCTAGTATTCACGTGTTGTTTTATATTTCTTTTAAAACTGCTTATATGCTTACTGTGTTTTGATACAGATGAAATTTTGTTTTCAGGGTGTTTGGTAATGCTTATCAAAAGATGTTAAATATTTTTTTTAATGGTGACATCACATTTTTAGCGACTCATTTTTTTTAAATAACCTACAGTAACAGGTAACTGTGGATTAATTAAAGAAAGACATTAACCAAGTTTCATAGCTGTTCTATCTAAGTCACTCGATACCACTTACGGAAAATTTTACTACAATGGAAAAATAATGAAACTTGAGTGGTTTTTGCTGTTGAAAAAAGGTTTGAGTGACTTTAGTGTTTTGCTACTAGCCTAGTGATTTTGCCACCTTTAGATAAGCATCCTGGAAGCTATTCTTTAGAAGAGCAGAAGTGGCTTGGTCAAAACTCAAAATACTCATAAAAACAGTTATTGTAAATTACTAAACTAACTTTGTGTTGGTTTTTGTTTTTAGTCTTTGAATTTCTCTTCACAACCCAAAGCTTTTGGAACTCGGAATGGTCAAAGTAGCATGGTGAAGGAAGAATCTTGCAGCAGCGCCAATAGCAATATCGCATTTGTATCTCTCAGTGAGAATAATTCTGATACGGGCATCATTATAAGGAGTCGCGCAACGCCAAGGGCCGGAAATGGTGCAAACTTTAATACCCAAGGAACCGCACCAAGAAGAATACGTTTGCAAAAGAAACTACAAGTGGGACCTGTGACCCATGGCGAGCCAAGAAATTTAGAAAACAAACGTGAAGAGAAACCAAACATAATAAAGGTAGTTTTCACTTCTCACTTTCTAATATCCGATGAAAAGGAATTTGAAAAGTTGGTACTAAACTGGGATCCTTTTCAATTACAGGAAAAGGAAAGCCCGAGTGCTAGTGATGCTGCATCGACGATTAATGGAGAATCTGGTCGAGTTCTCAGTACAAGTGTGAAGCCAAAAAGGGATTTCCTGGTTGGAATTCGTTTGCGTATGCATAAGGTGCTTGTGCTTGCAGGGTTGTGTGTCGGAATCGCTAGTTTATGGAAATGTTTGAGCTAATTGAGGAGTTTGGGTAGGAGGGAAGAACTGACTCTGATTAGTGTGAATTAGTAGGGATGGTTATTATGTTCATATGACGTATCTATCTATCTTTTGTTGTGTTATTTGTAGTATGATAATGTTTATATAATAATAATATTAAAGACCTGGTTATAGTCTTGAAAAACGTCCGATTTTGGTAAAGTAGAAGAACATGTTGGTTTCGGCTTTTGTAAAGATTAGATTACGCAAAAAGCCTAAAAAGGTACAATTATTAATCCATAAAGATGTTCCATTACTTGGCCAAGTCACATCCCACTTTAATTCATGAATATTTGAAATAGAAGGGAAATATATTGTAAGCTAATGTTTTTGGGTGAATTGCTTAATGCCTTTACTATAGCCCTAAACCCTATCGGCCGGATGGATTTACTATAGCATTTTTCAAGAAATATTGGGATATCATCTCTGGTGAATTGCTTAATGCCTTTAATCATTTTGAACAAACTGGAGAATTTGATGCAGGTTGTAATTCTTCTTTTATTGCGTTAATTCCTAAAGTGGAGTCACCAATCTCTTTTGATGAATATAGGCCGATCAGTCTCTTGAACAGCTTATATAAGATGATAGCCAAAGTTCTTGCTAACCGGATTCGGGTGGTTATAGATTCAATTATTGGGCCTGAACAAACGGCTTTTATTCAACATCGAAGTATTCTCGAAGGGCCTTTAATAATCAGTGAAGTTATGTCTTGGGCAAAAAACAGTAAGAAGGAAATGATGATTCTTAAGATTGACTTCGAGAAAGCTTTTGATTCGGTAAGGTGGGATTATCTTGAAGAAATTATGATGCACATGGGGTTCGGAAGCAAATGGCGACAATGGATTAGTGGGTGTTTATCATCAGCCAAAATATCGATTTTAATCAATGGTGCAACAACTTTTAACTTGGGAAAAGGAATATGTCAAGGCGACCCATTGGCCCCGTTCTTATTCTTACTAGCAGCTGAAGGTTTAAACCTCGTGATGAAGGTAGCTCGTGAGAAAGGCGTTTTTGATGGGTTAAAGCTCCCGAATAATGGGCCTGTAATTTCCCACCTCCAGTTTATTGATGACACACTCGTTATTGGTGAATGGTCTGACAAAAACATAGCTAATTTATTGCGTATATTGCGATGTTTTTTTTATCTTCGGGACTGAAGATCAACATCAGTAAAAGCAATATGCTGGGCATGGGAGTGAGTTCAAAAGAGGTAAACAGATTAGCTAATAAATACTGTTGTAAAGTTGGATCGTTCCCTTTTGTTTATTTGGGTTTTCCGATAGGGACTTCCATGAACAAGTTTGAATCATGGGCACCTATTCTTAACAAGTTTTACTCCAAGTTGACTAAGTGGAAGTCTAAAACCCTTTCTGCAGGGGGAAGGGTAACACTATTAAAATCGGTGTCGGGAAACTTAGGAACTTACTTCTTCTCGATTTTTAAGGCCCCGGAAAAGGTTATAAATAAGCTTGAAAGTTTACGATCCAAGTTCTTTTGGGGGGACACGGATTATGGGAGAAAAATTTTGTGGATTTTGTGGCAGGTTATCCTTAATGGCAAAGATAAAGGGGGGGCTCGGAATTGGAAGTCTTAAAGGCCTTAATCTTTCCCTTCTATCAAAGTGGATATGGAAGTTCAAGACTCAACATGGCGGGTTATGGAAAGGGGTGATTCAGTCCATTCACGGAGAAAATGGAGGTTTAAACGGTATAAGCTCAAAAGGAAGACTCCCAGGCCTTTGGCGTAATATACTCAAGGTTCACAAAATTTATGATCAGGTTAATATTCCTTTTTGCGGTTGGTTTCAGGTGTCTCCGATCGAGGGCAGTCTACGGTGGGCGTTAGATCTATTAGGTACCTTCACAGTGGCCTCATTGCGACATGCATTTGATGCTCTATCGCTGCAAACAATATAAAATTTTCAGTTTGAGTGGAGTAAATAGGTACTGTCTAAGGTTGGAATCAATGCGTGGAGGGCTGCGCACCACCGCCTCCCTACCAAAACAAATCTGCAGCGACGGGGAGTTATTCTTTTGTCATGTTTGTGCCCTCTGTGTGGCGAAGTTGACGAGACGGAGGATCATATATTCGTCCAATTCTCTTTTACGAAAAAAGTCCTTGATGAAATATGCAATTGGTGGAAAGTTAATTCTGGAGAGCTTCAAACAATCGAAAGCCTGCTGCATTGGGGACTCTCATCGGGTCTAAAAGGCAAGTCCTTACAGTCATTTTTGGGGGTTATTTATTCCTATATGTGGTGGATTTGGAGGTTTCGAAATGACAAAGTCTTCCAAACAAATTCGTGTAAGGATTGCTCTCTCTTCTGCCAAATACAAACTTACTCATACTTTTGGATTAAGCACAGGTCTGGGGAATGGAAGCAAAGTTATAGCTGGAGTGATTGGTGTTTATCTCCCCGGTTTTGCTTCGTGAATTAATTTTGGGGTTGTGTTATCTTTTCTTTATTTCATATTTGTAAACTATGGTTCTATTCTTGACTGTTTGTTATTCATGGTTGCTAGCACCTTGTTAGTGTTGGTTTTTATTTATCAAGGATACACTAGGGGGTGTGATGGCTAAGCCGAAGCTCTTTCCTAGTGTATTCATTGCCGTTCAAAGAAAACGATGAATGTAATTAATGAACTAATTAACGTTTGACGTAATTTGAAACAAACCATATATATAGATATATAGATATAATTTATTCTAGAATATAATTATAATTATAACTATACAAATTGAATTTTCCATAGCGGTTTTTTAACTATTTAAATTATTAGTTGTACATACGACTAAAACGATATTATATTATAAATCCAGGATATTTATGTATGTATATCTCTATTCGCACTCCTCTATAAAAATACGATGAAAAGGACAAAATAGTAAAAGCGAACGTGTCTATATTAATAAGAAAAAATAATATAAAAAGAATTTAATAGCAGCAACTCGTGGATTATTAATTTCCTTGAAAGGCTGAATCACTGACTTTATTGTTGCCATGGTCATTGTTTTTTATATTCGTGGCATTGACTTTTTCATTATTGTTGTTACCATTACTACCGCCGTCGCCGCTACCACCCATTATTGACGATATCGCAGCGGCTAGGGCCGCCGTAAAATTTGGATCCCCCGTGAGGGCGGTAACTGTGTCGGCCAAGGCGGCATGTGACAGTCCTTGTGAGTCATGTAACGACGGTTGCGAGCTGGTTCCGCCGGCTTTCATGTTTTGAGACATTTGAAGCCCTGAGAATCTTGAATAGTTGTATAGAGACTGCCCGAAATTTTGGGGCAGTGAGTTCGGGTTCGAGAAGGGTACTTGGAACTGACCGGAGTTCCGTTGAAATTGTAACGTGTTTTGAGTTTGAGTGAGGTCTAGCGTGACGGTTGGAAACGGGGCGGATGCTGAAATGGTTGCCATGCTAGAAGAGTAAGGAAGGTGAGTTCTTGACAAAAGATTTGAATTTAGGAGGCCGTCGGAACTCGGTATAGAGCCGGAGAGCAGCATCCTGGCGGCTGAAGAGGTGGTGGAGGCCATGGTCATGGCTGCCGGCGGGAGAGGGTGGTTGTGATTCCCTTCGTAAGTGGTGATCAGGATGGTTTTATCTTCTGCACATCTTTGCACCTGTTTCAATTAACATGCAAACAGATTCATAATAGATGAAAATTATCATAATTTTCGAAAAATAACCATTGTTACATGAAGAAATAACTAGTTATAATTTGTGCCAACTTACTTGTTTCCGGACTGGACAACCAGTGGCCATGGTGCACCGGTAATATGCCCGTGGACACGGGTTTCCTTTCGCCATTTTTTGACCGTATTTCCGCCATTGACATCCATCAGTGATCTAATAAAGAATACAAATAATTAATCAAGCTCAATGAACCATAATGCGAATAAGTTAAATGATTTTTTAAAATTGAATTAAGTTTTACAAATGAATTAATACCACGGAAGCTTCTGATCGAGCTCGAACAGAAACCCTAGCTCTCCGAATGGTTGCTTCAGTAGATTGATCAATGTCTCCATCAATAGCACTCTTCTTATTAATCGATGATCGTGAATGTTCATTGTGGCTTCTTCCGGCCTCTGACGACGACTGATCATTTTCATCGGTTTCAGCTACCGTCGTCGGAGCTGCTAACGCCAGATCCATCAACGACCTCGGTGCAATTGTAGATCCCTCTCTATTCCGATCTTCTCTACGGTTGTCTTCTTCTTGTTGTTTTTGCTTCATCAACGTCGCGAGATGCATCTCCAGCGTGTTGTAATCCACGATCACTTGATTCAACACCTCTTTTAATCGGTGATTCTCACCGCTCATCCTCTCAAATTCAGCTTTAGCAGTTGCCAACTATATATTTATCAGATCAGCCGATTATAGAAAAAAAAAACTTTTAAGTTAATTTGTGATGTCTTTTTGGTCAAACTACACAACTATATGTACCTCATGCTTAGTTCGTTTGTCTTCGGAGTCCGTAGATGCACCATCGTCGATTACAGATTGATCGCTGCTAGTGTTTCCGGTGAGAAGATTCAAACCAGTCTGATAGTCAACGATCAAATTCAATAAAGAACGCAAGAGACTAAAATGGAAAAGATAATATAGAATACCATCTACTTACATTGATATTAAAATCAGGAGGAGTAGACTCCTTATTAGGATGATAAATTTCAGAAGATTTGATCGATTTTGACAGATCATGTTTCCTATCGGTGAAGAAATCCACTTCACTAATCCGTTTATTATCGCTGTTGACCGGGAAATGAATGGTGGTTGGTGATGGTGGATGTGAAGCCGGTGATCTTTTGTCAACGGTGAACTCCATGGATAGCTGTCGGCGGTTGTGACTGTGGTCGGAGACAGAGATTGTGATGCGATCTGATCTGAATTCAGGGGAGAGTCAAGGTGATGGCGTGGCGGTTTATGAAGAAAAGAAGCAGTGGACTCCGGCAATAAAAAGGGGAAGTTGAGACTAAGACAAAGTATGAACGATGCGTGTGATTTTGTGTTTTTCTTTTATTTTTCCTGAATATATATACAATTTAAAACTCATGGATTTGATTTTGTTTTGTTTTTTTTTTCTCTCACGCTGTTGCTTGTTATGGCTTTATGCCACATTGCAAACGTAAGAAACAGCTAGCAAATAAGTCAGCATGTGACTTAAATATTCAATATAATAGAAGATATAATTTTGATTTTTTTTTAAATTTAGGCACTATCTTATTCGTGAAATCAAATCAAAGAAATTGAAATTTAACCAAAAAATTGAATTTGGTTGGAATTGGAATTTACATATTCTTATTAATTGATGATCTTGAATGTTTTAATGGGCAATCAGCTACTCGCTTACCCACCAGTATAGTTGAGTGTGTTTGATACTTCGGTTAATATCGTTGAATTGGATTAGCTACCTCATGAAATACGACGCTTACTAATCATGTCATCACACTATAGTGTGTTAGGATAACATTGCTTCTGTTATGGTATGCTACTTTATGTGCCATGTAGCGTTCACTGGTTTTGTTTGTACTCGCTAGTTTTTATAGCTAATCCTCTTCTAGTTTGTCTGCTTTTGTATAGGTTTAAGCATGTTCTTACTGAGGGGATAACCTTTTGTCTGCTTTTGTATAGGTTTAAGCATGTTCTTACTGAGGGGATAACCTTAAATTATCAAAGGTTAGGATGTGAGTGATAACCCTAAATGTCTGATACCGTGGCAGGTTACTGTCCATCACACAAATTACCTTCTGAATAAGTTGCTGTGTAATTGATTCTACTAATCCTATTTACTGTTGCTGCTATCAGGTAATTGGTTTGCACTCAGGGGCAGAGCTAGGATTTTTGAATAGGGGGGCCTCGTATAGACGTATACTAATAATACCTATGTTATAGGAATGACGTAAAAAGTTTGATTAATTTGAAAGATAAATAAATAATTGAAGTTCAGTAAAAAGACAAGAAATTATGTGTTAAAATAATACTTAAAATCAATCGTTTGGTCATTAGTTAACATGTTTGTAACA
>JAUEJL010138678.1:0-10897 GCA_032274825.1 Drosophyllum lusitanicum | reverse complement strand
AACATTACACTTATATTTAAAATGAAAATATCTTTAACATTCAAAAATTAAAAATTATAAAAATTATATCAAATTTTCGAGCATTTTATTTTTTTCGATTTGACACCCACATTGTTATACTTTTTTTCATAAAATGTTGACTAGATAAAAACTAAAGTCAAACATCTACTTTAAATGTTTTTAAAACTAAAATTAGTTTTAAATTATAAAAATTATATTAAATCAACATGTATTTTGTTCTTTTCAATTTAACACTCATATTGTGATGTTTTTTTTATAAAAAAGAATGATTTTTTGAGTAAAAGGTTACACCAACGTAATATGATTATTTATAAAATATTTGTACATGAGTATTTAACAATAGTGTCATTAATAAAACATGTGTAACCCAATTT
The DNA here is from genome assembly GCA_032274825.1 of Drosophyllum lusitanicum. Lineage (NCBI taxonomy): Eukaryota > Viridiplantae > Streptophyta > Magnoliopsida > Caryophyllales > Drosophyllaceae > Drosophyllum > Drosophyllum lusitanicum. The sequence goes on along the minus strand of JAUEJL010138678.1, from coordinate 10,502 downwards.
CATGGTCATATAATTGTGTACGATTGTGGTTGTTTTTATAGGGTTTTACTGAACGGCCACTCATGTAGAGTACAAATGTGTATTTAGCAAAAGTAACAGCAACAACGATGTGGATATAGGTGACGATGATAATCAACAGTGATGTAAATTTAAGAGAGGAAAACAATGTAAAACATATTTAATTATTTTACTCTTTTTATGTGTGTGTGTATGCCGCGGTTCTCGTAATAATTATAGTTTTTTTAGCACACACACACACATATACACATAATACATGGACGGTTCATTTAAGAACCAAAATTATTACTAAACCGCGAGATTCAATCTGAGTCATTTGTTTGTTTTTTAGTCATTTTGTTTTTTTTTAATAAAAATCGTAAAATGGTAATGTAAGCTCTAAATTGATTTTCTAACTGTATTCAATATCACTACTACCACGATTACCACAACCACCATTAGCGACCGCACCTTGTCCATTGTCGCGACACTTTAATCGACGATTACTATCATGTTGTACATGTGCAACCTTTATGTATAAAATCCATAAATGTGACATACTCAAAAGCACATTCGCGTTTTTCGTGAGTTAAGTAGCATTAGTTTTTCGCTATCACCAATAAACACATACGCACACACACATATACATTAAAAAAAAAATATCCCGAACAGCAGACGGGTATAACACTAGTTTAATTAGAACCGAAAAACTTACGTGACAATACGAGGTGAGACTCGGTATCGAGAACGTTCACCGGGTAGAAACGGATTTGGTGGCGACCTTTTTCTCCTAGCTTGAAAATTCACGTAGCACGACCAATAGCACCATGCCACGTGTAAATCATTTTCGTTCCTCCAATCACACTTGAACTGCACTCCAAGGGTAAATCAGTAAAAAGAACACCCTCAGATGTGTGCTTGTGTGTGTGCAGCCAAAAGTCTTCTCTTTGTAAGCTCAGATTGACTCGAAATCTCACGCACTCTCAAAAAACCACACTAACCGGAGGTTTTCGCCGGTCGTTAATGGCGGTCCCCCTAGAGAACCTCACCAAGCAAACGCCGGCGTCTTCGACTCTGCGGTTTGCTTTCGGGAATGTCCTGGCGTTCTTTATTCTCCTGTTGATCGGAGTACTTGCATTCTCGATCCGCCTTTTCTCGGTAAACTCAGTGGATCTAACAGCGGTTGTTTAGTATCTGATATATGTTTGTGATTTTATATAATCTAATCTATCTGATACGTTTCGGTTGCAGGTTATTAAGTATGAAAGTGTTATTCACGAATTCGATCCCTATTTCAATTACAGAGTCACTCAGGTTTTTTCATTTTCTTCCTTTTGGTAAATTGATTCATATTATCAACGTTTTGGCCTTAATGTTTCGTTGGTTTGGTGCAATTCACGGGTTTTTGATTATTCAAAGCTGTGACCTTAACATGCAGGATGTCTGGGAAGATCTTTGTTCGTTTATTAGTTCAATTAAAAAATTTAGGGCAGTAGTTTCATTTAACTGGATTAGGCATGTGATTATTAGTATGCTATCAGTTGAATGAGAATTTGAATCATACTTTCCACTTGATAGAATAACTGTAAAACAAGAATATACAGATGCAAATCGTAGGTTAATTTCTCCTTGAATTAGCAGAATGTTTATATTCATTTCTGCACTAGTTGAATTTTGAAGACAGAGACCATGTCCCTTATGTATCATAAGGCAAATGAGAGTAAATGCTGGAAGTCTTGTACCCGAGTTCACTTAGTTTGGGTGGTTTTCTCTTTCTTCCTGTTTCCTCATTAGTATCTCTTGTTGCCACCTCAACTAGTCTGTTGTAAAGGTTTTTCTTGGTTTCTAAGAACAATATGGTGGATATTTAACTGTGTATAGAGCCACAAATGTGAACATGATTCCATGATGTGATTTCTGGGGAACCAAGGTGCTTATCTTTTCTACGATCGGGTATTTTGCCTATTGGATTAGCTGCTAGTGGGAATCTACTCTGTATTATAGCTGGATGTCTTGATCTATTTAAGCTAGGAAATGATACGGAATTTTGGCTTAAACAATGATTTGATTTTTATTATACATTTGCACTTAAAGATACAAAAAACGGGCTTACAAACACAGATAGGAAGGGTGAAGAGAGTTGATAAGCTAAATAGCTAATCCCTTATCTGTAAATTGGCCCTGCCTCATTGAAACGCTTTTTTCATCTTCATTTGTTGACGTTTGTAATTACTTTTTTATATATGATTCTAAAAATAGCATGGTCACTCTTCACAGTCTAGTTTAAAGATTCCAGAATCTGCATTCTATTTATGATAGCATATCTTTTCCTTATATTGATTTTAAGTGCTTTTAAATTATTCTGGCTTAGCAAAGATTTATTGTTCACTTTTTCTTGACTATACATGTCCCTTTTTCTCACAACAGATCTCGTCAGAGAATGTACACTCTGTCTCCCACCATCCTTAGTGAAATTTTACTATCTTCTAACGTAAAATTTTGAAATACGGAAACGTCAATTTGGAGTACTTTGCTATTAGTTAATGTTGTGTAATGAACTAATGATTGATATAAGCAAGCATCTTCTGTAATAACAAATAATGTAAAGAATAGTGAAAAGGTGGATGGACAGAAGATTCTAGTACTTTTAACTGCTTCAAGGAGAAGTTGAATCCCCCCCTACCCCCCAAAAAAAAAAAGAATAATAAAATGAACTTCCAAGAGCTGCTAAATTTTTACTCGATGTTTGTGTATATGATGTATGCTTCTATGTATTGTTTATGTTTCTCTTTTGATTGCAGTTCCTTACAAAGAATGGCATATATGACTTCTGGAATTGGTTTGATGATCGTACGTGGTATGTGGTTAATTTTATGTTTCCTTTTATGATTGATATTTCACTCTATAAAGCGGAGGTGACACAATATCTTTTACCTGTCCTAAGGTATCCTCTTGGACGAGTCATTGGTGGAACTGTTTACCCTGGATTGACGTTGACTGCTGGAACTATATGGAAGTGCGTAATAGAGAACATTTTCTGTTTATAATTATCAGATTCTTTCAACCCTTTAGCTTATATTTTTATCTAACACTTGTTTTTTAGCTAAACAGTTCATGCCAATATTACAGTAGATTCAGTAACAGTTTGTGATTTCAGGGTGCTTCAATCCTTGAATATTCCCCTGTCTGTGGAAACTGTGTGCGTATTTACCGCTCCCGTATTTTCTGCCTTTGCTGCATGGGCAACATATCTCTTGACTAAGGTTTGTTTTCTATATGAGTACTAGTTTGCTATTCTGTTGTAACAGTTGGTTCTAAATTTATTATAGTGTAAATCAGTACGAAGATCCCTTAATTCTTTTTCACTTGCAACTATATAGGAAGTCAAGGGAGCAGGTGCTGGACTGACTGCTGCCGTTCTTCTGGCCATGGTAATCACATAACGGTACTTGTGATAGTTTATTTGTTCTTTTTGTATGAAATTCGGTGTGTAGCGCTGTATGCAGTAAGCTACATGTTACTGGTTTGTATAGAAGTTTGAATTAAGAATATCTTTTTTTAAAAGGGGGCTTTCTGGATAATAGTCATTTTTATTTCCCACCTAAATTTCTTGGGGACAAAGGCACTTGTTGATTTTTCCTGTTCTCTTTGCTTTTTTCACCTCTAAAATAAAATTTTGGTCGCAACTTACATAAGACAAATGTCCACATCAATCAGAATCCACAAGTGGATTCCTTAATTAATCTCAACTGCTGTATAAAATGTTGCCCAAAGTTGCATTTCTTGACGTTATTTACCTCGAGTTTGTTGAGGAGGATCTCTTTATCTTATACGGCCATATAATTATTCTTACAAACCATTTTTGATGTATATTGAATGTACAGGAAACTTAAGACCATGTTTTTCACCTCGACATACATTTTTTAATATGTTAAAAGAATTATATGACTTTTGTGTAAAACACAGATTTTCGGTCTATGTTTCTTCTCTGTGGACAAACATGACTATGATGTTGCTATAAATTTATAAATAATAAAAGTTGTCTAATATGCAATTATGTAGTGAAGCTGTTACATTAATGTGGGTATCTACTCCAAGATAAAGTGAAATAAGTTTTTGGACTGTGTATTCGGTTTTTTACATGTTCTGAGATCTGCATCGTGATAACATGATCCAGAAAGAGCATAAGGATTTGATGGAGTTGATGTGAAAATATGGGAAGATAGAGAGAAATGTGCGGGTCCATGAAAGGATACTTTTGTTGCTTGAGAAAAATGTGATGGCAATAGGATGTAGGCGGTGTGGATGAGGGGTGTTTTTTATTCTTTATGAAGCGTGTATGCACTTATATGCTGCATCTACACCCACTATTAGTGCAGTACTAGGCTTTTCATCTTTCCTAGGTTAGAATTAATGATGTTATGTTTTTTTTATTCTTGATCGTTTTATATCTTGCAGGTGCCATCCTACATATCTAGATCAGTGGCCGGGAGCTATGACAATGAAGCAGTGGCTATCTTTGCTCTGATCTTCACCTTCTACCTCTATGTCAAGGTTGGTTATTGATACAAAAGCCACACACATTTTCCCTTGTAGAAAAAAAAATGAGTGCTAAAACTTTTAGCACCTGAGTATTGTGCTTGTTGCTGGAGTACATTATGAAAACAGTGATATTTGTATGTTATATCTATTTCCTGACTACTAACTTTATCTACAGACTTTAAATACAGGATCCCTCTTCTACGCAACATTGAATTCCATTTCTTACTTCTACATGGTAGGCTTGTAATTGACTTCAGATTTTCTTCTTAACTTGGTATTCTTTTCAATTATCTTATTGTTTCCTTTGCAAATTCTTATATTAGACTCATCCTTCATTCAGGTCTGCTCTTGGGGAGGGTACACCTTTATCATCAATCTCATACCAATGCATGTGCTTCTTTGCATTGTGACTGGTCGCTATTCTTCACGGCTATACATTGCATATGCTCCCCTTGTAAGTATATCATATCTCTGACTTGTATAAGAAAGAAAGGTTGCTGCTTCAGAAGCAAGTAGAAGGGAAAGATGGCTTTTTAATTTATTTTTGCTGACTAAACTCCATGATCATGAATCCATAAAGAAATGAAGAACAAGAGGATCCTTTTGCTTTGTTGAGGCAGAGCTGATCTTGCTATTCTTGCCCCAAAAAAATCTGTCCATGTCCATGTTGGTTTAGCAAAGTAGTTTTACTGGACAAAATTTTCATCTTTTGTCGTGTTTTTCTGTTTTTGTTGTCAAAGTTGTTTTCATACCATGAACATACTTGCTGCTATTATGCAGGTTGTCTTAGGAACATTATTGGCAGCATTGGTGCCTGTTGTTGGCTTTAATGCAGTCATGACATCAGAACATTTTGCATCATTCTTGGTGAGTTCCGCTGGTGATCAAAGAATGTGATATGTTTTTAGGCCATTTAACATGGCTGCAGTATGAGGAATGGAACATATTAGTATAATGTATGAAGATGTATGTTTACATTTTTAACAGTTCAAGGCCGAAAAGACTGTAAACTTGTAGTTTGAAGTTGAAAGATCCAGAATCTGTTAGTCCGACCAGTAAAGATTCTTGTTTGATTAGAAATTTCCTTAGATTTATCACCCCACCCCTCCAAAACAACAAAAAAAAGTAAATAAGCATACTAGCATAGTAAACTAGATTTTAAACTACAATAAAGATAATATCACATTATGTGTTGGCTAGACATTTGTACATCCCTAGACCTCCCAAGTATGAGTAGTTTTCCTTTTATTTCATTTTTTCATTGTATTTGGATAGTTATGCTTAGGTTTTACTTTTGTTGTATTAGCGACCGGATATTCCTTATTAATTTGGTATTACAGGTCTATGTCTGTTGGTTCAGTTCTTTCTCATTCCCTCATTTATGACATTACATAGGTTGGGTACATATTTTCTGATTTGGTATTCATCAATAATAGAATGACCTGTTGGTGTTACCTAATACATGCTGCTAAAAGTTGGAACTGAATTGACATACGATTAGGTTTGATAGTAAAGTGATATATTATGATATGTGTGTTTTATATTTTCATTCACCTTGTTCTAATATAAATGACTTATGTATCTTGGCGGTATATATCTTATCATCTATGGTCATATTATCCCTTTAATTTGAAGTAATTACATACATTATTTCTGTTAACCGAAATGAATTTATTGCAGGTCTTCATTATTATCCATGTTGTGGCTCTTGCATATTATATCAAAGGAATTCTCTCTCCAAAGATGTTTAAAGTGGCTGCTACCCTTGTCATATCTGTTGGCCTGTAAGCTTGAATCATTTGTTGCTGCACTTAATTATATCAGTACTGGTAGAACGTTCTGTCACTGTGAAAAGATTCAACAATTTCTGTTTGTTCTCTTCATGTCCAATTTGAGCCCTTGTATTAGCTAAAAAAACTGGAAGTTCTATATCAGCATTTATTTGGTTTAAAAGAAAAATAATCGAACCACAAACATTTACTTTTTTACATGAGTTTTGTTATTCCACTTGAAAGATCTGAAATCATAACCCATTGATTCCTAGTGTTGAAAACATCCTTTACAGTATGTTTATATGTCATTTTTCCATCATTCAGGGTGGTATGCTGTGCTGTTGTAGCTGTACTTGTAGCAGTAGTTGCATCGAGTCCTACAAAGGGATGGAGTGGACGAAGTTTAAGTCTTCTTGATCCGTAAGTTTCTCGTCTCTTCGTGCTACTATCACAATAATTCATTCTGCAGCTATTATTCCATTTAGAAGTCACATTTCATGGCTTCCTTGTGACATCTATGCTTAGTTAAATGATGAAATATCTCAGCTAATCATTGGATGTAGGTGCACATATATTTTCCACTTTTAAACATCTTCTCTTTTATGGGTGTCCTTTCTTCCTCTCTTTATATATAAATTTATGGAATCAACAAGCTAGTCATCAGTGATATTGAATGTTCCTTTACTAGTATTTCATTTTCAAAACCAAACTCCCAAAAGTTTCATGAATTAATAATTAGTCATTACATTTCGCTTTATAGCCACCTGCTGGATTTTGACCTTTTAATTGTTTCAGAACTTATGCAAGCAAATACATACCAATCATTGCAAGTGTTAGTGAACATCAACCACCTACATGGCCATCGTACTTTATGGATATTAATGTTTTAGCATTCTTGGTCCCTGCTGGGATTATTGTAAGTTCATGATATTCATCTGAATTTATGTTCTTGGTTGACTAAATTTATTCTTCTCTCTCAACTTACGTCCTTTGTACTCTTCTTATTTATTGGCATCTCTAAGGCATGCTTTACACCCCTGTCTGATGCAAGCTCCTTTGTGATCCTTTACTTAGTGATGTCAGTATATTTTTCTGGCGTCATGGTAAGTAATCACCGCACAACAACACATATCATTTACTTTATACTCCATCAACCATTGTCCATACCCATTATTTTCCATACAATGGTGTAACAGGTACGATTAATGCTTGTGCTTGCTCCTGCCGCATGCATAATGTCTGGAATTGCTCTTTCTGAAGCTTTTGATGTTTTTACAAGATCTATTAAGTTCTATATATCTAGCCTATCTGAGACTCTCCAGACTGATGTAAGTACTTAAGCTGATTAAGCAATTACATATTTTTATGACATGGAGAGTTTCTGGACTAAGGTATTATTTCTGTTATTGATCAAAAAGGCAGGGGATATTGTACCTGGTAATAATGCTTCCACACAAAATGATGTGTTGAAATCTGACAGAAAAGAAGACTCTTTGAAGGAACGACCTTCCAGGAAAAATAAGAAAAAAGAAAAGGAGAATGCTGAAAAGCTTTCTGTTAAGCCCAAAACTGAAAAGAGGCCCCTGGTCTTGCCTGTTGAGGCATCCTTCTTTGCTCTTTTTTTGATTGTGTTGTTGGGTGCTTTCTATGTGGTAAGCATACTTTCTTTCTCCATTACATACAATATATATGTTTGTTTCTTTTTTCCCATAGGCCATAGTAAAGCACTGCTTGCTGTTTCTGGTTTTCGCTATGCCTGTTCTGTTACTCTTGTCATGCATCATCAATCTTTACTAAGCTATATTTCCCATCTTGCTCTAACATAAGATTGGTTCAAACTTTCATAGGCAAACACTCACATGCTAATTTGTAGAGTTTTCTTTGTCCATGGTTTATAAAACTCACCGATAGGGTATGAATGTTGAAGAGCGTAAGATTTGAATTGTGATGCAGTGGAACTGACTACTGAATAAGGAGCTAATCCCAGCATTTAAGACACTTCTGATCGTTATGCTTCTAGCCTTCTAGCAAGATGACCCTTGTAACTTTTATGGAGATCAATATCTAAAGTACAGTTGTATATTAGTTTTCACATTATTCCACATGCGGTATGATTTTACATAATAGAACCATAAATGATAAAAAGCAAATTTTAATCTCGACATTTGGTGCATGTTAGAACGCAATTGTCAGAGAGCACTTTTATTAGATTATTAGGAGCCAAGAGATTGGATTTTAAAAATTGAACAGCTGCATAAGTCTTGCCTCTAAGTAAATTGAAAAAATGGATAATCTTTTTCTAATGTCACTTTATATGCTTGTTTATACTTAGATTGCAGTCCATCATTTGAATCCAAATCTCTCGTTTGTCTGAATTATTACTCCTGAATTTGAACATGCGCTTGTATTTTTTCTCATAGATCCATAGCGTTTGGGCTGCTGCAGAGGCATATTCAGCTCCTTCAATTGTGCTTACCTCTCATTCGCATGACGGACTTCATGTTTTTGATGATTTCAGAGAGGCCTATGCATGGTTGAGTCATAATACCGAAGTAGATGACAAAGTATGTTGCTTTTAATTTTGTTTCCATCTCTTTTTGCTACATCTTTTTTATTTTTAAATAAAACAAACAAACAAACAAACTGGTATACTGATGTCTCTACAAAGACTTGAATTAACAACCTAAGGGTTGTAGAGATCCACTATACCGTCGAGCAAATTTGATATATAAACAACAGGAGTTGACTAAAGTTTTTGCCCAGACATAAAATACTTGGTTTCTTTTTGCTTACTAATATGGATGTTAAATACCTTAGGTTGCATCTTGGTGGGACTACGGCTACCAAACAACTGCAATGGCTAACCGCACAGTCATTGTTGACAATAACACATGGAACAACACACATATTGCTACTGTTGGTACTGCCATGTCATCACCCGAAAAGGCTGCTTGGGAAATCTTCAACTCATTGGATGTGAAATACGTCCTTGTTGTGTTTGGAGGTTGGTTCTTTTTTGTGGTAGAATAAAATAAATACATGTTTGGGATGAAAACTAGAGTTCTGAAGTTCTCATATCCCAGGTCTTGTGGGCTACCCAAGTGATGACATAAATAAATTTTTATGGATGGTACGCATAGGAGGAGGCGTGTTCCCACATATCAAGGAACCTGATTATCTGGTAGGTATACCTATTTGCAACACCATGTACATGAATATCATCTTATTATAATCCTGTTGTTGCCAGGTTTCCAATGTATAACTTATATTCAATCAACCCTTATAGTCTTATCATAGTATTTATATTCCCAACAATCCAACTGAAAAGAGCTGTTTGAATCTCTATATGTTTTTTTAACATATTACAGTGTTAAGTCATAAAACATCCATCTCGATACCACGGTCCTTTTTAATTTTTATACCCATCATTCTCTGGATGAAAACCTGACATTTTGCTCTTACACATTTTAGTTGCAAAGCTATTCTATTAGTAAATTTCTTACTATATCCAAATGAAAGTCATAGGGTACTTGAAAGTCAACTTCAGACCCTTAGAATCTGCAGACTTGTTTTTTTGTTTGTTTTTATTTGTATTTATTTTTTAAAAATGTTACTCTATAATGGATTATCGTTCTTGATAGAATTAGTTCCTATTTGTCAATTGTTCTTGGTACTATTGATGCCAATGGCTTGATGAACTCATGTGTTTCTTGTCATGTTTGAATTGCCCGTACTTCATATAGCAAGCTTGGTTTGACAATGCTACTAATTAAACATGGTATTTTAATATTTTGTATTTTTGTTCTTTTGTACAGAGAGATGGTCAATACCGAATTGACTCTCAGGCTACTCCAACTATGCTCAACTGTCTCATGTATAAACTATCCTATTTCAGGTATGGTGTTTGCAGAACTTTGAGGTTGTAAATTACTGTTAGTTTTTAATTTTTGTTTCATCTTTCAACTCAACCAATTGGCTACAGTGGATACGGTCCATACGGATCATAAAAAATCATTTCATCCCAATCGGAGACTCTTTTGATCTATTACATATGGATACAAAATCAGAACCAAATGTATTCATGATTAGGGATGTAAACGAGCCGAGCCGAGCAAGACACTTATCGAGCCGGGCTCGTTTAGGATTTTTTAAGCTCGAGCTCGAGCTCGGCTCGTTTAGAGCTTTAGATGT
>JAUEJL010138667.1:0-10897 GCA_032274825.1 Drosophyllum lusitanicum | reverse complement strand
TATACGTGTTAGTACTCCTTAAAGCTATATAAGTTTAAATTTGACTTATATCATCACCCGTGTTGACACACGGGTCGTTTAGCTAATATATATAACTTGAACTAGGTGACACACATTTTGATGTTTTTAATATAGTTTCAATCTCGTTTAACTTCATAGTTTTAGAATGATGATTGTATGGCTTCAAATCTTGATGGTTAAAATAGAAAAACTGTAAAACCGAAAACCGACTTCAAAACCTAAAACCGAACCACTCCAAAATCAAACGATTTTTGTTTTGATTTTCCAAAAACCAAAATTTACTATTTTATTTCGGGGGTTTATGACCAAACCGAACAATGCTAGCTCTACAAAGTACAAACCACTCAAAATTCTTTGAAAAAAAGAAGCAACAGAAATTCTATAACGACTTTCCACTGTTTCTTCCAAATTTCTCCTATCCTCCCTTAAATAAAACACAGGTCAAGTTAGGGCATCCTTCATACCAGCAGTTGGCGGAATCGTCATGGACATTGCTCTGTTTTCTCCATCTTCGCTTTTTCATGATGACGATGCCAGTTCGACCGGTGATCACTCTCTTTCTATATATCTCAAAACACATGTATTTGTTTATCCATCTCGATTGACCGCTATTGTTGCTGCTTTCAGATGAGGTAACACTAGACAACTGTCAGACCTATGTCGAGAGAAGTCACCAATTTTCTGGAATCGTAAGTTTCAAATTAGTGTGTTAATTTATCTTTTCATTCTGCAGATTCAAGAAAGCTCTTTAATATCAATATATCAGCTCTAGGTTACTATATTTAGAGTTGTTATCCTATGCTTTGTAGGACTCCTGTCAGTTGTTATTCATTTTAGGAACTTTTCCATTTACAAAAGCATGGGTGAGAGTTCTGTGTTAATGGCTGTTCTAAGATATTGATTCCACATTTCCACTAACTTTGAGGTGTTTCTGAATGGAATCCATATGCAAAACCAGTACAAGCTAGTACCTGAACTTTATGTTAAAGGAAAGGAATCAAGACAACGTTTTTGGATACCTGTTCTCTGCTCAAGAAAATAACATTCAAAAAACAGATTCCTTTTCATTAGTTATGAAGTTAATAGAACTCCTGGTGTGAAGAACATTGTTGATTTAAGGTTCCTTGTCTGTGACAATTAACTCCTTGTTCATCTTTTTCTTATGGGGGAAAAAAGTAGAAGTTAGAGGTGAGACTTGTTTTTAGTTTTAGGAGAGATGTGGTCTATTAGTTGTATAATTAACTCCTTGTTTATAACCATGTGTGTCCGTGCGTGTGTGATAATATGCTATGGTGGATATAAATGTTCTTAGGCTCCTCAGGAGGGTATACTCAGTATTTCATATGTTTGATTGCAGGAATTGCTCATTCGAGAATTTTCCTTCCACCAGATGAATGCTAACTTACTATGGCCAGGAACATTTGCGTTTGTAGAATGGTTAGTTGAAAACAGATCAAAAATAGAAGGACGGCGCATCATTGAGTTGGGGAGGCAAGTCCAGTTGGCTATACCTCAATATTAGTGTTTTAATTATTGCTTATGTTAACTCAGTAGTTCAGTTTTCTTTCAGAGGATTCTGTTCTTTATGTTAAATTTTAAGTGACTGCAGTGGAACAGGTGCATTGGCCATCTTTTTGAAGAAGTTGTATGAGGTAGATATTACAACTTCAGATTACGATGATCAGGAGATTGAAGATAACATAGCACATAATTGCAAGGTTAATGGAGTAACTCCCGTGCTTCCTCATATCAAGCGTTAGTTCTCTATTTCATTTGGACATTGTAATTCATTATTGTTTATGCAATAAAAAGGACTTACTAGGAGGCTGAAGGAAAGGGATTTTTTTTGGGCCTTGTGGGGGGGGGGAGATAAATTGTCAAATGAATCCTTCTAGACAAATAACAAATGGTAGTGGGTTGGTCAAGTGATTCAGATTAATCGCTGCTTAGGCAATTATCAGCGACCCGCCTACCTAGAAATCACATGATCGGCCAAGATTATTGGTTGTGGTTAAAATCGGTCCTGGGCGGTTGGGATGGTCAACGAAAGTCAAAAGGTCAAGGCTTGACTTGATTAAAACAACTTAAATTTAACGTTGCTTAACCATGGAAGATTGCAAAGATGAAGAGTAGAAGACGATATGGACTTATGGTTTTATTTTTTGAGTTTATTAAACTAATTATGGACTTGTGGTTTTTATTTTTCAAGCTTGTTAAACTTTTTGATGGTTATTGACTTATTTTGTTTGGGTATTATTTTTTAAAAATAAATTCCTTTACAATTTAGGGTCCCCTCCTAGAAACCGATTAATCACGCCTAGGCCAATTAATCTCTTGAAGGTAGTCAACTGAGTGTATGCCGCCTAGCGAATTTTACAACCTAGGTTACTAAATTCCTTTTCTACTTCCTGAAAAAAGGAACATATGCATAAAAACAATTAAACAAATAAAATCACAATATCTAAATTTGAACATGTCAAACTTCAGTTTCACATCTAATAGGTTAAGAGTATTGTACTATTGCATCATAATTCATAAAGATTAAACTATATGGCAAAATTAAGAACTTAATTGTAGAGAGAATTAGTGAACCTGTAATTATCTAAATTACTTTTCCAAACATTTCATGCTAAAGGAATTTAAGAAACTTAGTACTATTTTTGGATTTAAGAAAGCAAGGAGACTTGAACTTTGAAATTAAATTGTGGACAGGTTACACTTGCAGGATGTGATTGTTAGTTATTAAAAAAGTATAGCTCAAAATAATGATGTAGTAAAATACAAATGGGTAGTGTGATTGCTTCAGTTCAAATTGTGATGCACATTATACAAATATTTTTTGTGTGTGAATGCCACAAGAACCAAGAGCTAGTAATGCCAAGCAATTGCTACTCAAATTATGATTGAATGACATGGGAAGTGAAGTTGCAGCTGTCCAGTTGTTAATTGATTGCTGCTCGTAGTTCTTCTATCCATATTGCTGATTTTTTATTAGTTTGCTATTAAATTTATGGCCTATTTCTCCTAAATGTTACTTAAATTCATTAAATATCAAGTGTTAGCATTAATGGGTCAGATGGGCCAATTGAAGATAAATTGGTTCCTTTTTTACCCTAGGTAGTTCCCTCAAATTAGAATTGACAACTTTGACCGATTTACTTATGAATGTGTGGGTTTAAGTTGTGTTTTATCTCATATGGGTCAAACACGTTGAAAGTCATTCATCTTTTCTTAGTGGATACAACCTTCTAAATTGCTTTATTCAAAGATATTTTTATGATCATAATATTGCTTCTGAATCATAACTAACACCTTGATTAATTATACTTTTTTTTTGTAAGAAAAGGACATAAAAGTTTTTGCGAATCAACTTACCCAGCCAGCCTGGCCCAGTTCCAACCATATTATAAAATGACTCGTTTCGAACAGATCTATTTTAACCCGACTGACCACCCATCTTTCCACCTTTACAGCAAATATGTTTTATTTTAATTTTTTCCAATTTTTGATGCATGTATGTTGTATCTTCTTTTATTTTCTACCAGATTCATGGGGTGACCCCTTTCCAAATCCTCATCCAGATTGGGACCTCATTATTGCTAGTGACATTTTACTGTGTAAGTATTTCAATGTCATCTCCATTTCTAGATTCAAAATGTAAGATGCATGGCATCAAAATAATAATTTTAACTTAACCATTGTTTACTTGAAATAAGAAAATTCTCTTTTTACACTGTCAAGGCTAGCACAGACTTTTTACGGCTAGCATGAAGAGGCTAAGTGCTATATAAGTAACATAAGCCACGGTACATTTACTCAATGGATTCGCCAAATAACTCCTAGAAATTGTTTCTTTTTTTTATGGTTAATCGCGCCTTTTTTATTTGTATGTCTGATGAATTGTGCACTTCTAAATTATTCATGTATGTGTTTATAAGGCCACTCATGGTGTCAGTTCTGCAATGGTTTATACATTATGTCATATTACCATGGGTTGATAGGTTTTGTAGAGTTAGGTTATTGGGGATTGCTTTACTGAAAAAAAGATTAAAGCCTGCTATTTTTTTTGTTGGTACATTCTATTTTAAACCCTAATAAGCAAATCTTGCTTAAAAATATGGTTATGACAAAACTAGGAATTTTATGCTGCATTAGTGCATTACTATTATCTGTAGATAAAATTGTAACAAACTAACAATGACAGAGGCAGGCTACATTTGCTTCATTTTGACACGAAAAGGAAATATTGCGTTTAATTTGTGACATCTGGAATGAAAACTGCTGCAATTGCATTGTATATGTCATTCCTTTTCATTCTTCAATTAACATGCATGTTTCCTCGTTTCCTTTTGAGTGATAAGCTTTTCACCAATTGAACTTGTAAGTTGTTTTTTTTTCAAAAAAAGATCATTCTTAAAAAAATTCAAAGTATCTATACTACATGTTAGAATGAGCTCTTATCAACAAAGTTTGCAAAATTAACAAGAAATTGTACCTGTTTTTTTCATTTCGAAATTGCTTGTTCTTGTGAATTGTACTTTTCTTAAATAAAGGTTTAGCTACAACAAAATGCTGACTCAAATGGTTTTATGATTTAAACACTCCTTTCTTTTTCACTTGCAATTTACTTAGTTATCCACAAGTAGAATAGTTCTTGAATCAATTAACTTCATGGGTTTGTAACAAAATGAGGTTGTTCATCAAACATGTTATTGCCCTACTTTTTGCCTTATTCACCTTTAACTCTGGTTTATCTTTCTGATTAGTTTTCCATTGTTTTTGTTCTTGTACAGATGTGAAACAATATCCAAACTTAATTAAAACCCTGTGCTTCCTTCTAAACTCTTATACACAACGTGAAACTGCTGCAACACCACAGGCTCATGGTAAATACCAAACTTGTTAATTGTTATTCACTTTTTGACTATTGGTGGCAAAATGAACGGGTCAAAACAGAAAAAATACGGGTCAGGTTGACCTAAATCACTCTTTCGTTGGGTTTTTTTTTTAAATAAAAGTTTGTGTTTCAAATATTGATCATAGAAATTATATATAAATGAATTAGGAGGTTTCATGTATTAAAAACACACTCAAGGTGAGTTTATACCTCACTCCTTTCAGGATGAAACAAGCCTTTAATCCCAATTCAACCCGTCAGTTAGTAAATGGGTCGAAACTGTGACATCTTTTGATTATTATTGTTATTATTATTTTTGTATTTTCAGATAATCGTTCAGAACTGCCCCAACCAGCTTTCTTGATGAGTTGGAGACGTAGGATTGGAAAAGAAGACGAGTCATTATTCTTTACTGGGTGCGAAGCCGCTGGTCTTAAAGTACAACATCTGGGATCTCGGGTTTACTCTATCACCCCTGCCAAACCTGCAATAAATGAGGGATAATTTCTCCAATTCTTGATGGTAAAAAGCATGCCTTTTTTAACCTAAACGTAGCTAAATTCTATCCCATCTTTTATTTGTTGGTTGGATAACTAGGAGTAGGATCAATGGGTAGTTATGGTTGGTTTGACCAATGGCTAGGACCATCTATTTTGATCGTTAGGACCATGATTAGTTAATGATCAGGACTGATTAGGTGGGGCGTGTTGTAGTGAATTATTTGATCATGGGTTATGATTCATACACCCTCGTCTATTTTGCATCTACAACTCGATCTATGCACTTGTGATAATTTATCACCGGCGACTATTTTAACTTTTTTTATTTTATATGAAGTTGACTAAATTTGATTAGATAAGTTATAGTTGACTTTTTGTAGATTAGGATCCTTTAGATTGCAAATGAAGTAAGAATCTGGTCTATTTTGATGAATGAGTTATTAAAGAAATGTTAAAATGAAAGTTTGTTATAAATTTTTGTAGTTCCCTATATTATGAAAGCAAAATCGGAGACAAGAATAAAAACTGAAATAAAAAAACAGAAATGCTAAATAAATTAAAAGGCTATAAAATAAATTTTAAAAACGTAAATAAAAATAAATCCAAAAAGTTAGAAAAGCTGAAAGGGTTGATTTAATCATCAAAATTTCTTACTTTTTCAATTTAACCGTCAATGATCAAACTTTTTTTTAAATGCTTGAACACTAAAGTTTAGTTTGGTTTCCATTTTAATATTTAGGTTTTGTTTGTTTTGTGATTTCACCCTTTTGTTAACACGAAACTTGTTTAATAGGTAAAATACATAATTCTTTTTATTTTGTATTATTTTGTATTCTTGTTCTTCTTAGATTCAAAGATGCACACTCATGCACCTGTTTACAAACAAATGAAAATTAAACTAAAAATGGACAAAAGCGATTGGGGAATGCTAGAAACCATATGAATGTGATGACACGTTGAAGAGATTTGTAAACACACATGTTCGATACACCTAGAAGATGAAGTTGAAGAAGGAGATGAATGTTAAAATCCTAAAAGCGTTGGGTTTTTCCTAGCCATAGATACGAAGAAACACAATATAGATATCGATTAGCCTTTCAAGAAAAGATGAAGAAACACACATACTCCCACCTTCAAATCGATAAACATAATCTGGCCAAGAGATGAAGTTCAATTTGGATGATTTGACAAATAAATCAGAAACACAAATCATATGAAGTACATAACCCGTAATCTTTACCTCTGTACATCTTCATCATTGATTTCGTTCTCCAAAACAGGTCCCTCATCGATTTCACCTCTATACATCTTCATCATCGATTTCCTTTCTTCGATTGGCAGATGCATAAGCGGGGAAGAGGACGCCAAATCAACTTGCACAAGCGGCGGTGGCTATGGCTGTCATACGGAGGCTATAGCGGTGGTTTAACCTTCATCGATTCATCTTTGAAGAGTTAGGATAGAGGGGCAGAGAGTGACACTAAATGGTAGTTTTTAGAGATGAGTATACACAATAGCAAAAAGTGGCAATTTTGATACATTTCCATAAACTAACCCTTATGATAATGCATCAAATTTATTAATTAACAAACTATTTTAAGATTATGAAAATTATGCATGGCGTCGTAGGATGATGACACATGTCATCTAATATCATGCTTTAGTTATATATAAGACCATGAGCATCCATCCCCCTTATTCCCATTGTCATGTCAGCGCCACATCATTTTTTCCTCACATCCCCCTTCATCGCACTCTTATTATTCTAACCCCCACATTCATCCCCTTCAACCACTTATATATATACATACACACACAGTAAAAAAAACTTGAATCCGGCGTGATTACAAGCCAGGAGGGGTTAAAGGGGGTGGGGGCAATGGTGTTCAAGAGTCTCACGCACCAACCAGCTCCTCGTCAGCTAATTGGATGCGCATAGCCTAATATAGACTAGAGCTCGTGTGATAAGCAAGTTGATTTAAAAAATGATAAATATTACTACCAACAAGATGGCCTAGTGGTAAGGTGACCCATTGTCCTCCTTGAGGTATGGGTTCGTTCCTTGCCCTACGTAAACACCTTGGGGTGGTATATTCCCCCACCGCAAATGCTTGGTGGGTCCGATAAGGGAAGACTTTGCTGAAATGGTCTCGGGTTTAATTCCGACCCCTTACTCGGGCAGCCAAGACAAGTGATCATTGCCTACGGGCCCGTCCTTGAGGAAGGGTCGGTGCGGATCCATAGGATCCCGGGTGTGGGGTTAGCCCGGCGTAAACAACCTTTTGATGATGGTGATAAAAAAGATTATTAAATAATTGTAAGACACGAAAGAAATTAGAGTTTATAAAATGGTGACAGGCGGTTCACCACCCAAACCAGCAGTGGAAGTGTCGATGCAAAAGGAGATGACAAAAATGTGGTATTATGATACGAAGAGAAATGATTGGTTTTATTGTTCAAGCAACATTATTGTTATAACTAGAAGCAATAATAATATTTATTGATTATAATTAAAAAAATTAAACTGATTATAAAAAAATTTAAAATGATAAAATTTGTAATTTGGGTAAATATGATATTCTAAATGTTATAAAAGAATAAATTTGATATTTATAAATTAGGGGGGACAAATACAATATTTAAGGTTTAAGAAGAGCATATATGAAATTATCTCTAATAAATTGGATTCAAATTTAAGAATTTTGACTCTTAAAAGTAAAAATCAAAATGAATGTTAATTTAAATGGATAATTGTGATTTAATTTTACTAAAATGAACAGATAAACTTGTTTAATAAAGATGATCCAATTAGTCTTTATTTATATTAAGAGATTTCATATAAATATTAAAACATGTTTGTCGTTGGCGTCACTTACCTTTGTGTCCCTTGCTTTGCTCCCGTTTACCACAATGGCAGACGAAAACAAAATGGAAGACGACTTCTTGAATTTCTTTTTAAGGCTGTTAAAGACTCTTTGGGGTCGTGCAAGGGAGGAATGGCAGCCTTTTTTGTGCATTCATTTAACATCATACAATAATTTATCAGAACAAGTTTTTGGTATAATTGTTTTTCAAAAACACTTGATTTGTCTTCTCATGTACGGGTTGAACCTGTATAGAACTAGATAATTATACTATAAGCAATTGCTTGGTGAACGTACTAAGCAATAAGCATACACATTATGCTAGTTATTTACGTAACTCCCGGTATACAAATAGAGACATAAAGACGACATTTTTGTGAGAAATATAACTGTAAGAAACCGGTCTCACTCCCGATGCTAGTTTTGTGTTCATATCTGCACTATAGGCTCTGAAAGTAGCTTAAGTGTGAACCCCACCCCTCCACCCCAAATATATATATATATATATATTGAGTGCTAGCTTAATCTGCCTCCGATACAAGCATTAAGACAACTATATTCGAGTCCCTGTACGGTGTACAAAACTGAGCCTTGTTAGCAACAAGCTATAATATGCTATAGTCACATTTGAACATGCACAAATAGACAAATAGATCTGCTAACATACTCGGTATAACTCACATAATAAGCTTTGTATACAGTCTAAGCGATATGGTAACACGTAATCTGGTATGTGAAGGCACTGGCATTATATTTATTACTAATTAACTAACTGATACATATAAAAAATCATAATGAAATTTGTTAACATACCTCTTATAGTCCCTTTACGGTCAGTTTACGATTGCATGGTCAACCCCAAACTTTCACGGGTTGGCTCCTTTTACGGCCCTGAGCCTCAAGTTTCATAGGCGTAAAGCCTGCCCATCTCTTACGAGCATGAGCCTTGTGGTTTATGAGCCTTGTGATATGTTCATGACCACAATATTTTATCTTCACGAGTGTGAAGTTTCCTCTCCATCACTATGAGCTATTTTCTTCACATGTAACATTTAACAAGTACACAATAACTATTTGAGAATTGTTAAATAACGGTATTCAACATTAGGGGTGTTGCATAAGCTCAACTAAAATTGTCAAAACATTTAGGAACAAAAGTAACTGGATATTGGTGGTAAAATGAGATGAGATCAAAGGAGAACAACTATTTAGGGGAGAATGCATCTAGTGATGTATTTACAAAAATTAAATGCATCTATAATAATTAAAGAAGAAGGTAATTTTGTCAATTTTACAAAAATTAAATACATTCATGATAAAATAAAAACAATAAACATCAATTGCTTCTTGTCCTATTGACCAATTGGAGGAAACAAGAAAAAAACACTAACCCTCTCCCTCGATCAAGATTAGGAATCTCGTCTCTCTCTCTCTCCATGCTACATAGGCATGACAAAAATACCATGTACCTAATGGGGAGCCCGATCTACGACCCACGATTTGACTTGGGAATCCCCGAGTTAAAAGGGGATGGAAATGGAGACGGGGATTCTCTGAACTTAGAAACGGAGATGGGGATATCCCTCGTTTCCCCGAACCCGTAACCCATATATATATGTGTGTGTGTGTATGTGTGTAGAGGAGGGTTCAAATGAGAACTGTTTTTCGTACGAAAATGTGAGAATCAATCTTAGCCATTAATTAAAAATTAATCAATGGCTAAGATTTTTTGGCGGCTCATTAATGCTTCCTCAATGGCTCATTCATGACGTATTAACGCGGGGTATTTTGAGAAAATCAAGCCTCGCAAATAAACAATGGCTCACCTGGACGCAATTCGCGGGTGGGTAAATATATAAATGACCAAAATACTCCTATTAATGAGTCATTATTGGTGTTACAAACGGTTCTCGCAGTTCTCGTACGAAAAACAATTCTCGATTAAACTTTTCCATATATATATATATATGTATATATATATATAGGGGATGGTTCATTTAAGAACCAGTTTTATTAGGAGAACCGTTTGTAGCCATTAATCATAATTAATCAAAGGTTAATATTAGTTGTATCAAACATGTAATTAATTTAAAACATAGCCGTCATTTTTAGTTTCCAAAAATGTTGGAGGGGTATTTTAGGCAAATTGGCTAATTAAAGGGGAGACCACATATCCCCACTTTTTAAAAACTAAAATATCTACCAAACGCAAATGTATTAAAATACAAAAATTATACTAAATTAACAAGAAAACTATGCTTTTCAATATGACATCCATATTGCTATACTTTTTTAAAGAAAATTTTTTCATTTTTGCCCCGTTTTTTTTTCAACACAGCATTAGATATTTGCACATGTGCATATACCACTGTCTTTTTTTCGCACACAGGTACATAGATGTGCACATGTGCATATACCACTGTCTTTTTTTTCAACACTTACAATAAAGTCACATCTGCATAATGCATATGTGCACAACCTGTTCAGACTACTAAATTTTATTTTCGCACACGTGCGTCTAGGTGCATATATGCACCGTGTATGTGTGCATCTCGTTCATATATGCACATGCACATGTACACCTAGATGCATGTGCCATGTGTGCAACCTAGAAT
>JAUEJL010138656.1:0-10897 GCA_032274825.1 Drosophyllum lusitanicum | reverse complement strand
ATTGTGTTATAGTATGAGAGAATATATTTTGAATAAAAAGTTAAAGTAAATTAGGAGAGAATAAAATAGTTAAAGATCGAGTGGATGAGATTAATTTAGATTAAATGAAGGGTCAAGATTTTATATTGATTGAATTTTAAGAAGTCTTAAAAATTTAAGAGGAGAGAGAATGTTAAATGATTTATATAGTAGCATAGATAATTAAGTTTCTATTCCCTTTCTTGTTGAAAAACGGCAGCCCCCTTCTTGTGGTTTTCTGTTGTCGACGAGAAAACGAGGCCCTCCTTTGATTTTTGGTCGGCGATATGCCGTGATATCCGGTCGATGCTTGCTTGTTGTCTATGTTGAGTATCCCTCGGCTTCTTTCAATCGCTGGTTGCCCCTGCGATTTGTTGTGGCGATGAAAAATCGAGTAATCCCTCGATTTTGGTTGGCGATTGTGCTTCGATGGTTGCCCCTTGTCGGATTCGCGACTGGTTGTGTATACTTCGGATGGCGGTACTCCCCTGCCTCCGATTTGGTGTTTCTACTTACTCCGGTCATCTTCTCCGGTACCGATCAAAGGTAAGTCCCCTTTTCTCCGGTGGGTGCCAGTAGGTGGTAGTTTCCTTCTGAATTTCGGCCGCCTTGGGTATCCCCCTTGTGATTCAAACGAACCCCAAATGATGTTCTTGATGGTGGTTGGCGACGGCGGACGGTTGTCGGCGGTTGGCACCGGTGGTGGGGCTATATACATATTTCTAACTACATACAAATTAATACTTATACTAATGATAATGATAATTAAAAGTCTAGCAGGGTGTTGGTGGTGGTGGTGGTTCTTTGTACAGACAGTGAGTGAGAGAGACTAACAGGTTCATATGATAGATGAGGGTGAATTCCAGTTGTGAATTGCACCTCAATCATCTGTTATCAAAGGTGGCCTCTTGAGTCTTGAATCCGTTTTTGAATCACACCTCACCATCTATATTTTATTTGTTTTGAATCGCCCCTCATCGAGTTCTATCAGATGAACCTGTTTAACCTTTGAACCTCAACTATCTATGATGAATCTGTTTTGACTCTTTGAATCTGTTTGAGATAGACTGAGAGATTGATAGAGAGAAAGAGGAGAGGAGAGAGGGAGGGTGTGTGAGAGTCTAGGGAGAGAGTTAGAGAGACCTTGAGAGAGAGAGGAGATAAAAAAAGGGGTTTTTTTATTTTTAAAAAAAAATATTATTTAAAAGTGAAAAATTAGTTAAAAATAACATGTAAAGGGACAAAGATACCCTAATGTGCAGTGCACATGAGGGGACTTAGCAGAGCAACCTATCAGATTCCGTTAGAAAGTACCATGGTTGCAACAAAATGGTAGTTAAAGAACGAAATTTACAACTTTTTCAGAAAAAGGACTAAACTTGCAATACGTTGTTAGTTAAAGGAACATTTATGAAATTAACTCTTATAATTATAGAAAGGGTATTATTACGATAATTATCTAAATCTATAAACAAAACGGTTTAGGTGGTTCCGTGCATTAAAAATAAGACACTATGAGTTTCAACCATTTCCCTTGTTCAATGTGTTCCTCTTTTAGCTAAATTATTAATTTTGACCTGTTTGAGATAAAACACAGCCTAGGTCATCATGAGTTAACGTGTCAAAAATCAAAATTGCCACCTTTGCATTAGGTTATACCAAGTAACCAAGATAGTTGTATGAGATTTTGATTTATTTGGTGCTTTTTTGTTAGATAAAAAAAGAAAAAGCCTGAACTTGGTAATGGTGATATTGTAGTCAAGTAAAGGTCGAAGACCAAGAACTGATAACGTTGATGCACCCTCCCTCTCGTCTACCTCTTCTAAGCGTGCCATATGTCCGTGATGCCCTTGGTGATTTTGGAGCTTTTTTTGCAATGACTGTATACATAAGAATGCTTGGATTGGGTTTTCTTCATGGAGAACGAAGCTAAGAAGGCACGTAAAATTCTGTGCTTCCTATTTAATGCAAAATTCCAAGTTAAAAATGACATTTTCTCACCATATTCATTTGGGTCCACAAGATTTCAATTGTTAACTGCATATTTTAAGTCAGATACTGCAAATTTGTGATATTCAAGAATATTGCTTTAAAACTATGTTTTTAATTTTTCTTTTATATCTAAACGAGTAGAGCTTTTGAAAATAAATACAGGCTTCTTTATCAAAGGCTGCTGAGGTTGCCTTACTATATGACATTCAAGCACGCAGGCATGGTGACGCTTTGTATTTCTGGGTTCGGATGGATAAAGATCCTAGAAACCTGATGCAACAAGATTTTTGGACATTTTGTGATGCTATAAACGCGGGTAATTACAAGTAAGGCCTTACAATTCTTATACGTACACTCTTTCTATCTTTAAATCTATGCAAAGTTCACTTCCTTGAGAACATAGTTTAGGATAATGTTTGATTATTTGAGAATTTGTCTAAAAGCATGTTTCAAAACAAAGCAAGAGAATCTGGCGTGCCCAAACTATAGTTATCAGCAACTTTAATTTGAAAACTATTCAAGAATGTGAATCTTTGAAGGAGTATCCCATGATGCTAAATGTTTTGTTATATGTGAAATGTCTAGAATACCCATCACCAGACAACAATGACAATATGTTTGATTTGTACAAGGTTTGCATTCTCCGAAGCTCTGAAGAAAATGTATGGGGTGAAGGACAGCTTGACATCTCTCCCTCCAAAGCCTGTGGATGGAGGAGACTCATGGTCACTCATGCATAGCTGGTCAATACCAACCAAATCTTTCCTAGAACTCATCATGTTTTCAAGGTTCGAATTGATCTTTTTAGTCAACTTCTAGACGAAGAGAAAAAGATATAAAAATTAAAAATAACCAAGAGAATTCCACTTTTCAGCAAATGGGATTTTAATTTTATCTACATTTGCAGAATGTTTGTGGATGCACTGGATGCTCAAGTTTATGAGGAACATCATCAAACTGGTCTCGGCTACCTAAGTTTATCCAAGGTAAAGCTTTGCCTTTCACTAGACGTGGCAAAATGGGGGGTCGGCTAACTCATCAGAACATGTAATTTTTTCTACATGAAACGTGTTGGGTCGGATTGACCCTAATCCAAAATTTATCGAACGTTTCATGTATGGTGCAGGACAAGCATTGCTACTCACGTGTTCTTGAGCTTCTTGTAAACGTATGGGCGTACCATAGTGCACGACGAATAGTGTATATAGATCCTACAACCGGAACCATGCAAGAACGACACAATTTCAAGAATCGAAGAGGCAAAATGTGGATCAAATTGTTCAATTACAGCACCCTAAACAACGGTGGTTATGGCCTTTAACTGGTGAGGTGTTCTGGCAAGGGATGTATGAGAAAGAAAGGAATCAAATGAGACGACAAAAAGAAAAACGAAAGCAGAAAAGCAAAGACAAAATCCAAAGGATCAAAAACCAGACTCACCAAAAGGTGATAGGGAAGTATGTGAAACCACCACCAGATAATGAGACTGTAAGCAACTCAAACCCCATTTTAAAAGCAGCAAAGCTTCGTAGATAGATATTTTTTGGCTAGTAGTTGGTAGTTTCATATTTTTTGGTGAAAATATACCATCTCTTTGGGTTTTTATAGAATTTTCTGTTCTGTTCCAACCAAACTGACATGCTCAACTTGCAACCTCTTATAAATTCTTTCAAGAAAGTAAAGAGAACCACATGAACACAAAACACTGTTTAAAAACAGATTTCTTTAACACTGCTTGTTTATAAAGTACATTGAAAATATGCAATGTTGTATCTAATCTTTATGTCATAAGACAACATGCAAAACGCAAAAAAGAAATAAAAAGGAAAAACATGATAACACATTCTTGAAGAACGATAGGCAGTTTTAATGGTGGTAGTCAGCAGTTTCTGAGAGATCTGTTCTTTGGCTAGTATCAAACTCATCACTGATAACATGCAAGACCATCTCAAACTGTCATATTCTTGGAGCTGCAATGAGACAAAAAGGGGGAACAAGAGGACTAAGATCGATAATTAAAAAAATAAAACAAAACAAGTATTGGCGAAATGATTTGAAAGAATTTTGAAAGAGTGATTAGCCTTACCTCCACCCATAGTTGCTTCAGGCAATCTTTCGATGGAGTACTTGTGTTGGGTGATATACATAATTGGCACACCAGGTATCTGGTTACCAAATACATCCATCATAAATACATCGGTCAGTTTAAGTTAAAAAGAAAATTGCGTACAACATACCTTGCGAATCCTACGCTTTAGATCTCTATCACATGTTGCTACCATATAGCACTTGTGCTGTTTCAACAACAGATATTATGAGATTTGATAAATACGAACATCATACATGAAAGGTATCGGTCACTAAGAAGATAATAGATGAATCTACTATATAAGCTATTCCATCTTGCCAACATATATATTGAAGTGCGTTATTAGACACACAAGTAGGGATGTAAATAAACCGATCTAGTAGCAAGCTATCCGAGCTTAGATCATTAAAAGCTCGAATTGAGCAAAATCCAAGGTCAAACATAGACTAAAGCGCATTTATTAAACAAGCTTGAACTCCAGCCTCAAAGAGTGGCTTACATATGATATATTTTATATTCTATATTTCATTAATTATAAAAATACCCTTTAAATGAAAATTTAAAAATAATACTTAAGCCTAAACAAGCCGAGTCCGAGCTTAATATATCTTAAACGAACAGAGCTCCTCAACATCACGAGCTCGAAACGAGCCGAGGTCGAGCTTAAAAGAAAATCCTAAATGAACCCGGCTCATTAAGTACAAGTCTTGGCTCAGCTCGTTTACATCCCTACACACAAGTCTTGCCAGGATTTTACAGTTACTTTGAGTATTGATATTACTATTAGTCAAAAGTTTTGGAAAAACAAGATTCTTGATTTGCCTTGCCTCGTTTTGCTAGTCTTTCCCTTTGATTACATATCTTAAAATCTAAATTAATTCAGCTTTCATATCTCCTGATTCTATTTTATTTTTTATATTTGCTAAATAAAGACCGAAATTCTGGCTCACAGCACATACTCCTCTTTTGGTTCATGGTAAGTAATTCAAGGCTACAGACATGACTGGATATTCAGGTTTAATCCGAGGAATTGCAACACACTTATATATGGGATTCGGCAATAGATAAAAGCACTAGCAAGCAATATTAGATCCATAAATATATTATAGCAAAACTTGAGTTCAGTTTTGATAGACAAAAAATCAATCATCTAAAAGGTACCTTTTTTTAACGACATCTAAAAGGTACTAAGGTATTACCTGAGTAACTCTTTCAACAATGCAATCATCAGCATAAGTTCCTTTATGTGTGCAGGGAAGCCTTTCAAATCTAGGATCCTTGGCAATTCTGTGAGCAATAAAACAACAATAAAGATCTATGTTTGATTATCAGACAAAGTAGAGCCTAAAGTTCAGGAAAGGCATGTGATAACTCATAACTTTACCTCAAAGCAACACGATATTTCTGACCAAGTTTCTCAAGTTCAGCCATAACACAGTCGGTAATACACGGAGTGCCTTCAGAGGAAAAAAGAAAAAAGAAGAGGCAAAAATAAATTAAAAAGCCAAAAGGGGTGGACAACATGCCAGCTAGATAAAGACGTAAGCATACAATAGATAAAGACTAAATCTAAAAGAGTGCTCCATCTGTCATAAATAAGCACAATCTTTAACAGGATACATAGATAAATGGAAATTTTCGATTCACACTTAATTGTCTAGAATGCCCCTCATTATAAGTACCATAGAAAAACTTTGTGAACCAAAAGCAGTGTTGTCAGTAGCTTGTAGCAATTACCAATGGGTATCTCAGATATCACATATACTACTATATTATTATTATTATTATTTGTTAAGGAATATATGCACCATATGACAGACAAATGACATCAAACATGCCAGATTGCCATCTTTGTTGAAGCTATGCAGAAAAATGTTGCATTCTTATCTGGTACATATTGAAAAGAAACTGATGTATCTATTTTTGGATTAAATTCTAAGGAAACTCAAACCCAATGGACCCAATCTATAGTGTAAACTAAAAATTTGTAAGGAAGTTTGAAAGATTATATTTTTCGCCATTGTAAACTTAGGTTGTGATTGGTCATTCGTTATTTGTTATTTTCAAAAAAAGTCTTGTATGGTTAATGACAATAGTAGCCAGAGGAACAAAAATAAACGAGTAAATCAAGGCCAAAAAAACCATGTTCGTCATGCGTTGCAACATGATTAAACCTTTGATGTTTGCAATTGTGTTTTAGACATAAAACTTTTTGCCAAGACATGGAAATTTCAATTTTTTTTACTAAGAAATATTTTTATGACTTTTCATCTGTTATTTAAACTTAATCAGCTAATAGGTGTATATAATTTTAATACATGTTAAAACCTAAATGCTATAATAAATTTATAAAAAAGAGTGAAACGTAATGCGAATTTGAACATGGGCTTCCTCATAATATCGTTATAAATTCTCATTTAGGACTTTAAATTGTATAAATGAGAATGTAACTGATAAAAAAAAATTATTCTTTATTTTAAACAAAACAAGGAAAAAAAATATTAATCTTTAACTAAAACAAAAAAAAAGGTGTATAAATTTACAATTGTGAAAACAGAAGATTTAGAAGGAAAAAACAAAAATAATTTGATTTTTATAAATGATAGTTCAAAAAAATAAATATTTAATTCAAAGAATTGAGAATCAAAATAAAAGAAGAAAGAAATGAAGGGCGCAGGAATTGAACTCGGGCCATATGTGTGAAAGTGAATATACTTGGCCATTAGGGCAACACCATACTTTTGCTTATGCACCAAATAAAAAATATATAATAAATTTGTTTTTTACCTGCAAATTGTATCGATAGTATAATTCAACATACAGGATAGGACAAAAAAAGCTTACATTTTGCATATAAGCAGTCCATCATTCCCTTCTCCAAGTCCAGCTACATCACAAAATAGAAACTTTTAGCCCAACCTTCCAGAAAAAAAGAAAAGAAAAAGAATAACAAGAGCTCCATGAAAATCTACAGTTGCAATTTTAAACTGGTGAACTGCAAAGATGCATTTGGCGCCCCCATAATAATAAGCCCATAGCTCATTGCACCTATAATTGATGTCATTCACATTCACCCATGCATATGAGGTACTCTCAAATTAAGCTTAAAATATAACAAAATATTCAGAGAAATTTGTGGGTATCCTTGTTTTGAATTCAAAAAGCATATACACTTCCGACTTCAAACATCATAACAGTAGGCACTGGTATGACTACACCAGTTACATCTCAAACCAACCAAACATTTTTCTTGGCTCGTTTATTCTTAGTCTGAGTGATTTTTATGTGGTTCTATAAATTAACCATTACCAAATATCATAGAAACTTTCAAAATCATTTGTTAAACCCACTCGTGTAGCTTATGCATCATAGAAACGTCTTCCTTACAAAACAACTGCTAGAGACCCCCTCAGAAACCCCAATGAAGTATCAAGCAACTCACTTTATTTTGAATGGAGAAATTGATGAAATTGGTATCAACCAGAACTCGATAAGGTGGTCCGAGAGCTGTATTGTATGTGAAGAACAAAGCAGAGGAAACATAGGGTCTGCAAATCACAAATTACTTCAAATGATGATATACAGACACAAACAAGTAGGGCATCGACGTAATCAAACTTACACATTTCTGGGTAGATTCTCCTTTGTTAAATCCTTTTTATTTGGGTTCAAAACCTCTTCTTTATGTCTGGGGGGAAAAGATAGAAATCAGCTGATGAACACAAATTCATGTGGAGATATAAAAGTAAATAATACAAAAAATTAAGAGAGGGAAGCAGAATGATTACTGTTTAATTGCTTTATGAGAGACCATTTTCTTCATTATTGCAAACTTGGGACCCTTCTTCGCTCTCCCCATATCTATGTTTCTCTGTAAACCTGTTACTGATCATTGATGAATGTTAGGTCCCATTTGATTTACAAATGCTTTTGAATTGAAATTTGTCAAAGAAATTGGAATCTATTGTGTGTTTGGTTGAGAGAACGAAATGGAACTTAAAATTCATAATTCTGTTTGGTTTGTACTTTGTACTTTGTAAACTTGTCAATGGAATTTTCCATCAGAATGTTGATAAAACAAATGAAAAATTGCCCTTTTGTATTCCTTTGCAATTTCTTGTTTATCATGTATTATTAACTTAAGTATAAATACATGTAAAGATATGTAAAAAAGGCACCCTTTTATTAATTTATACTTATTAAACTTTATAAAGTAATTATATAATGTTACAACTTACAAATGAATTTACCCACGGAATTAAACACATTAAGATACACTTTCATTAATCTTAAAATGCTAATAATAAACTACAAAGTTGTTCGACCTAAGTAAACTCAAGGAAACCGATCCGGTTTCAATATATCATTTAGACCACCCACATCGGGCCCCTAACCAGCGCTAGTTAGGGGTTGAACCCCACTGGAACACCATCGCATATGGTAGGGTTGGTTGGCTGGTTGGAGAACTAGCATCGGGTAACTTTTTTTTTCTTTTCTTCTCTCTTTCTCTCTCCTATTTAATATATATTTTTTATTAATATTTGATGTGGGGTTGAAGAGGGTTGGATGTGGGGGTTTGTGGGTTTGATAGGGTTGAAGGTAAGAGATGATGTGGATGCTGATGTGGCAGTGGGGTTGGCAGGGTAAGTCCGGGTTGGATGCTGATAGTCTTAGGGAGACAAAATTAAGAGAAAATATAAACAAAAAAATTATTGAGAGGTTTTTATGTCCTATTAAATATTTTAATTTATTTTTACTCACTAGATTAAAACATACAACAAAATTAAAAGAATATATAAAAAAATTAATGAATTTTGTATGTCATAATTTAGTAGATAAAAGACTGATTCATCTTTAATCTTTCTTGTCTCTCAAGCTTTTTCTGTTTCTTTAGAGTGTATTACATCATTAAGTCATGTGGTGTATTAGATGAACACCTAACAAAAGCACACCACAACCACAATACCAAACACCACCACAAATCAATGAAGAAATTTTAGATCGTGATTCACAAATCACACACACTACCACAAAATCAAAGCCATAAAAGAGATCTTGATCCACAAAATCCTGATAGCCATGACGTTTAGTGATAACAACGAAGAATCACGGAAAGGAGTAGATGACAACATGTGACAAGACATTAACGAGAGGTCGTGATCCCTTACTATGTATGCTTTAATAGACATTTGAGTAGGTAGTATGAACTAGTTGTAGATAAGATACCCATCGTCCTAAAATTTTGTATACTACTAATGTTAGAAAATGGATCGAATAAGAACTTAAATATAAACAAGGGTTTACTACATCAAAATACAACGAACGTTACATAAGTTATTATTGTATAAAACGAACTTTGTTTTCTATTAATACATACAATCAACTTTCATAATCCTCTTATTGTATGCAAATAACTTTTTATGTATCTTATTTTAAGTTATCGGACTCGGGGTTTCGAATTAGTAGAAGTAAGAATAAATACCTTTATTTCAACTTCTGCAAGAGCGAAAACAATGATAGTGAGGATATATCATATATGCATAGGAGAACAAGCCTTGAGACACCGGGAATCTTTTAAGTACCTGGTTCATAATTACACAGAACAGGAAAGATAGACGAGGATGTTGCCAACCGTATTCACGTGGAGTGTCAAAAATAGAGAGCAACAAGAGGAGTTTTATATGACAAGAAAGTATCGTTGAAGTTGAAAGAAAAATTCTAAGAGTGACAATTAGGCCGGCTATGTTATATGGATTTAAGTGTTGGCCTATGAAAAAGGTGTAAGCAAAAAAGATGGAAGTATCGAGATGAGAATGCTTAGGTGGAAAGACTGTGTTAGATAAAATTCTAGTTAAAGTTTTCAAAACAGAATTAGAATTGACATTTATTGTCGACAAGCTAAGAGAAGGGAGACTACGCTAGTTCGGTCACGTTAAGAGAAGACAACCATCTGCTTCAGGAGTAGGAAGGTATAAGAGTTGCAGTCAGGAAAGTAGGTTAAGATTGAAGAGGGACTTATAAATTAATAATTATCTAACTAAATTAATGAACATTTAACTAGAACTATATCTCGCTTCGTATCTCCAAATTAGTAACCAATTAACTATATATTATTTCTAGTAACACTTATATATATACACCCATATTCTTAATATTTTTTATTCTTTTATTTATTTATTTGATATTTTAATCCATTTTTATTTATTGTTATCGTTATTACTGTTATTTTTTTATTTGTTATTCATATTTTTTGCCTTCTTGGTCTCTCTTTTAATGTCGGGGTCTTTTGAGAAACAATCTATTTACCTATGGGTAGGGGTATGATTGTCTATATCTTACCGTCCCCACACCTTGCTGACGCGGGATTATGTATTGTTGTTGTTGTTGTGTGTTATTTTAAGTTATAATTGTATACAATGAACTTTGCATAAATTATTATTATATACAACTTGCACACAATAAGAAGATGAAAGTTGATTGTATTTATTGATAAGAAACAAAGTTCGTTGAATAAATAATAGATTACTAGCTAAGCGACTCGTGTGTTAACACGGGGATGATATAAGTCAAATTTAAACTTATATACCCGTATTAAGGAGTACTACGTATAGTAAAAATAATTAGAAATAAATTAAAGCAATTCTGATTAAAAGACAATTATGGTTGGCAGATTCGAGAAACAATGTTAATCATGGCAGTAAGTTCAAGTTCATTAGTTTAAATTGTAATTCATATCTTTAATTTTACTTAAAAATTTCATTAACTTTAATATATACCTATTGAAAATCATCCGAAGAT
>JAUEJL010138645.1:0-10897 GCA_032274825.1 Drosophyllum lusitanicum | reverse complement strand
ATAATTTAGGGTCCCCGCCAAGAAACCGATTAATCACCGCCAAGGCCGATTAATCGCTTGAAGGTGGTCGACCGACTATATACCGCCGAGCGATTTTTACAACCTTGGTCGATTTAGGTTGTGCTTTAGTGCTTTACCTCTAAGTCTCTAACAGGTCAAATAGGCTACATAAAAGAAGTTAGCTGAAAAGAAAAAGGGTCAAACACATTGAATGTTCGAACAAGGTGTTTCTTTAATCAAATAATGATCTTTCTTTCCAAACAACAACAACAATTATTATTATATTATTGTTGAAATATAACTGTTGTAATCATATCTGACAAGTTATATATTCCTATAAAGGTTACTAATATTCCTATAAATTTTATGGGATGGAGGGACCAACGGAGCATTAAGTATTTTCTTATATAGTCTAGTTACTTCCTATTTCACATCCCCTTTATGTGCATTGCTTTATTGGAGATGTGTGTATTGTTTCTTACCTGTCTTCACCTTTTCAGTAACTTTTACTTCATACATTTTTACAAATTACAGGAAGCTAAAGATAGCCGGTTATTTGGTCCCATTTCCATGAATGACATAATTGGTAGAGTCTTATATTGCTTGAGAACGGCAGTAGATCATGGTCCCATTCAGAACAGGTACTTTCTCTATGTATACAAACAGGAGATTTACATTTCACATTTGACAGGACTTTAAATAACATGTTTATTGCTACGTTTGCCAGTCAGTTTAGCATGCAGAAGGACTTGCCTGTATTGGAAGTGGAATTGGATGTTGATGAAATGGCGAAAAATCACAAAGCTTAGAAAGTATTCTACAAAGAAACCCTTCTCAAATTGGTTTGTATGTACTCTGTTTCCGCCAAATGTTACTGTGTTTTCCTCAAGAACAAAGAGTCAATAATGAAAGTTCAGATATTCTTGATTCTAATGATCTTCAAGTCAAGAGGAACGGGGCATATGCTTATTGCTTGAATTTCATTACGTTCTTCATAAAGTTACCTAACATGGAATGAATTTTCAAGAGTTAATGCTTTTTATGTGATTTTCTTAGCCGTTTCTTGTTTGATCATAATTGTAGCTAGAAAGGTGTATGCTTGAAGTCGAACTTGAGCAAATGCTACTTGAGCCTGAGCTCGAGTCGGTCAGGCAGTAGTGTAGGTGCTTGAAGTTTTGGTTGTCAACGAGAACTTCACAAGGTTTAAGTTTGTGGTTATGGACTTGGTTCCTGTAGATTTAGTAAGCTTCCGACCATTAGTTGTATAGGTTTAGTTATCAACCATTAATCAGTACCCTAGTTCGTGCTTTGCGGCATCATTATAATCATATATTTACCCCGTTAATAACGATCACCTTGAGAATGAAGCGCTCTCTCTCTCACAAACACACACACTCACACGCTTGCTCACGGTCTCTCATGTCGTTAGAGGGGAGGGAGTCCCTCACTACCTCACACCGGTCACATCATGCCATGTCAGCTTCTATTTCTATCACACATTTATCATATTGAACTTGTACCTCATTACACCATCTTGCTCACATAAAACCAAAAAAGAAAAAGAAAAAAAAGAAAAGAAAAGAAATGGTGTTTAACCAATGTGACCAAAATCACATTGGTCTTCTCACTTTGAAAACTCACTCATACCTTGGTACGTACTCGCACTCATTTTTCTAATCCCTCGCACTTGTTTTTCACATACATTCCCTCCCCTCTTATGTATGGTGAAAAGGGTATTGTAAAGACTATGACATGAGAACACCTTCGTGTGTTCTTTCCACCCGCGGTGTGATGAATACACACGGACAAGGATGGACGATTAATGTATTATTAGGAAAAGATGACAAATAAGGAGCATCATCCATCTTGTCTCTCATTATTATGTGATAAGGTAACACAATGAATGGTCTACCATATGTCCTTATTCATTTACATGGCTTAAAGTAATTTTTATTTTTTAAAAATTGTTGGTGTACCATATGTAAACAAAGCTTTAATTAGCATAGCAATAGGAAAGCCCTCTTATTACTTTAATATATTACATACATGGTCCTCAGCTAGTGGTTGACACGAGAGCATTCAGAGTGGTTGATGATCACCTCATAGTGTGACTACTTAGCACTCCCATTTGGTGGTGAGCAAACCCCTCCCTCCAAAATTCTCACCACGTGGTGAATCGTCTTTCTTGATCTCAAGACCTTGGTCACTTTGTAACATTCTCTCTTACACGCACAAACACACACATTCTCTGTAACTTCTAATACAACTAATTTTTATTAAAAAAATAGGAATAATAGGAAAAGATGAATGAATAGAAAGATGTTTGTTTTGTTGATTTAAGGATGGATAAAAGTGGAGAATAAGGAGAAATACAATATTGACGTGTCCATAAAAAATAAAAGAAAGAAAAAAGACTCTCACTCTCCACACTCTAAGAATACACAATACTTAACAATTGTGTATGCTATATGAATATGTCATGATACGGTCCATATGTGCATGGTGTACTCTGACCACCGCTATAGCCAAATTACAATGTTTGATTGTAAACATTTCTCTTTCGCTCTTATCATAAATTTTGTCTAAATTTATTGTCTATAATTATTTTCTTACTATAAAGATGTACTAGGACGGCCTATGGTCATATGTGAATGGAAAATTATATTTACTCGTATCAAATCATTCTAAAAAGTAAATAATATGTATAATCCAATAATCATTTTTCATCACATATCTTTTGGTTTTAACACTTATCGTAATCTGTTGAAAGAAAAGATAAACTATTATGTATCTATACTATATTACAATACGTATCACATTCTCTTTTATACCTTACTTTAGAATTTTAGCAATAAAAAATTACTAATATATTTCTCAAATAACCTTAATTTCTTTCTTCTACTTTACACACTCACTAATAAACATAATCTTTCATAACTACACATTTTCCAACTCACAAAAATAAAGGAAAAAATGTTTTTAAAAAATTTGTTTTGAAAATGAAAAAAAATCAATGAAAACAAAAGAGAGAAATGAAATGACATGTTCACGGGTAGATACCATTCGTCAAATACCATTCCTCATATTCTATAAACGATAGGTTTTCGGGTGAAAACGATTCATCGTTGCAATATTGCAGGAGTGATAAGCTAGTTAACTATCATGAGCCTAGCAAAATATTTTTACAAAAAGCTAAATTAATAGATTTCCAGATTTGCCCCTTAACAAAGCCCATATTACCGCCAAGGGTTTTCTCTCTTTAATGGCAAAACCCCAACCAACAGTCACCAAAACCTTTACTCGACGATATGTTGCCGGCGTCTCATCTCATCTCTCAAGGCGTCCCCGGTGAGTTTCTCTGCCACTTTTCCGGTTTTATCTTCGAACTCCGACTTCCACCGGTAAATAGTGGATTGCTGACTATTGTAATATCAACTGTCGGTTTACTTTATCTACTTTTTTTCCTGCTAGGGTTTAAACCTCTTTTCTTCAACATGCCATAATCTTTTTTTTTCTTTAAATTTTAGTTTTGTAATATTTGAAAGTTTATTCATTCCATAGGTGTTTCTGCCCTTCTGGGTTTTAGAATGATTTTGCTTATTTTATGGTTTTCATGTCGTTACGTGTTTGTATGCCATCCGTTCGATGAAATGTTCGAATGATTTCCCAACCTGAACTTAGGTTTAATCTGTGGTGTCTGCAGCGCCTCTAGCAACTCTTCTCTTGCATAACATGCTTGCTTAAGTGCAAATTCTTAAACCCTCTTTCTGAGAAAAGGAGCCACACTTTGATTTTTCTGATGTCAGAGGGTCAAAATACTACTTTTGGAGGATGCTAGTGATATTTTTAATCATAAAAGTTCAGTCTGTAAAAAATCTGATGGAAAAATGAGTCATTATATTCATATTTTTCTCAAAAGGTATAGATTTTCCTATTATTTTGAAGATGAAAATTGTTTTTCCGGGACTATGGTGTATCTATGGTGTGACGTTCTGTGTTCTCTTTTAAAGTTTTTTGTTACTAGCGTTAGAAACTTGTAATGCCCTTTAACGGTTAATCAGCACATAGTTGCGTAGTTGAAATCTTGATGTGCGACTCTTTAGGGTCTTTATTTGGCGACACAAAAAATCTACGCTGGTTCATTGAGTACACATTCTTGTGGCTACACATAGTGCTCATATAGTAGCGATTCTTGGGCATATATCTGGAAGAAAAAGATTGCGATGGAACCTGGAAAAGATTGATGTGAACATACTTACACTTTAATTCTCCAAGTTTGTGGATCTCCTAGTGCAGTATGCACAATAACTTTCCGACATCTTCGCAAGCATAATGGAGAAATTAACATCTTTGCAAGCATATATTTTTATGAATTAGATCCTCCAAATATAAAGACAACAGTAAGCCAAACTCACATATAGACAATCCCCTTTTACTAATGGCAGATCCACAATATCGTACCCTAGTATAAACTAGTATTGCAAATAATGAATGCACCATAATAACATTTTTGTATTTTTCATATTTTTTACACTGCAACTCCCATTGCAGCGTAGCTGTATACACAGATCTGCACTTGTTTTATATGTTGAATTGCTAATCATGTATCTTCTCCCGATTAAAACAATTTAACAAGTGTGCTCTTTCCTGTTTTCCTCAGGTCATGGAACATCAGATGGGAGGTGCCTAAGGGCATTAACGTTATCACCATGTTTCTTTTGTAACGACTATAAAAGGTTTCCACAAGTCAATATTGTACCTTTTGGTTGTGCTTCAAGAGGTACTGTGTCTTTTATTTGCAATGCAAACTCTAGCGGCCAAAGAAGAAACCCAGACTTTTCAAGACAAAACAGACAAGGGTTTTCACGAAACAAGAACAGGAATAATGAAGATCGAGATGCTGTTGATGGTTTTGAAGACTCCGAGGTATTCTCCTCAAAGAACGGACCGTCTTTTCTTTCTGGTGCTCCTCCCCCTAAATTCCAATCCACTGCAACTCCTGGGCCTCGAGAGAGAGAAATTGTGGAAATTTTCAGAAAGGTCCAGGCTCAACTAAGAGAACGAGCTGCACAGAAAGAAGAGAAAAAGGTTGAAGATTCACAAGGACACAATAAGCAGAACGAAACTGTGGATTCTCTTCTAAATCTATTGAGAAAGCACTCTGTTCAACAAGGAAAGAGCACAACGAACAGCAGCAGAAGCAATAGAGATTTTGTGTCAGACCACCAACCCGAGCAGAATAATTCATTTTTAGAAGATAGAAGTCCAAAAGACTCGAATAACCGAGTCAAACATGATGCCCAAACTACTGAAATCCAATCTATGAGACCTGCATCAAATTTCCAAAAGAGGTCTCCGGTTCCTAGATTCAAATACAAGCCCATATTGACCAGTGAAGATTCTTTCACCCCTGGGCAGCTTCAAAGGAAAGAAGGCAGACATGAGCTC
The DNA here is from genome assembly GCA_032274825.1 of Drosophyllum lusitanicum. Taxonomy (NCBI): domain Eukaryota; kingdom Viridiplantae; phylum Streptophyta; class Magnoliopsida; order Caryophyllales; family Drosophyllaceae; genus Drosophyllum; species Drosophyllum lusitanicum. The sequence continues at coordinate 5,449 of JAUEJL010138645.1, read as the reverse complement.
AAGTCAACGCCTGAGGTCAAAGTGGAGACTGAGTCTGAGCCAGAGGTTGAAAGTGAAGCCTTTGTGGGGTTTGATGATGAAGCTTCTGACACTGAAGAAACTGCTGATGAGATTGATGATTCAGAAGAAGCAAGTGTAATTGAAAATAAGGATCTAAGTGACATGAAGTTGGTGGAATTACGAGCTGTGGCTAAATCTCGCGGCATAAAGGGGTTCTCAAGGCTGAAAAAAGCAGAGCTATTGGAGTTGCTGACCAGTTGAGTTACATGCACTTTCCTCACAATGCTGTACCATAGAATCTGACTTGTTCTTTGTTCTCTGTTTTTCTAGTTCTATATGATAAATAACATTTTTATGGTACTTATGCCGATTTGGGGTTTTTCGTTATGCATTCAAATCGGTTATTGTTACAATATTAAAAAAACATTGTAGTTTACAAGAATGAAAGCATCATCTGAATCCTGCATCCACGGAGTAATATTGATGGTAAAATAACATTTTTCTTACCAAGGTTGTTAACCGGCATCCTATACAGGAACGTTTTTTGTGTTTTCAAGATTGAGATCGTAAGATCGGATCGGGATCCTAATAGATTTTTTAGTGTCATTTCCCTTGATATAAATTATATGATACTTTAATACAAGGTTCAAAATTCAAACATCATGTCAATAGTGAAACATTTGAAAAAAAGAGAGTTAAAATTGGTATTTTAAGCTTATCTACAAAAGTTGAAAGTATGAGTTTTAGCTCATTTGCCCGATTCTTATTCTCGGAGTCAAAACTAGAAGTTTAATATCATTTGTAAGATCAAATTAAAGAATGATCTAACCAAGAAATAATTCTATGTCAAAGTTAGCAAGGTATTCACTAGTAGGATCTAAGATCATACGATTAGCTTCGCAATTTTAATAGACTTTCCCTAGACATCCAAAAGAAGGTAGAAATATTTTCCATAGATTTAAAACAGAAATCATTCGTGTTTCACGTACGAAAAAAAGGGTTAGATGGTATGCTTCCCAAGTCTAACTAGTCAGTGAAGACATCCACTTAACCCCTTCAACAAAAACTACTATAGAATGAGTTAGGTGTTTTTTAGATACGAGAGCTGGGGAACAAGTTTTTTTAATATAGTCCTATAGATGACGTAATTTGACCATACAATTACTTGGTGAGCTACAATTTTAATAGTAATTCATATTGTATTAAAAAGTTTTAATAAAAGATTTTAAAATTTCACGATTTTTTTTATTTAATATGCTTATATTAAAGTAATTAAGTTTATTTACCTTTTGTTTTTCTCTTCTAAGTTAATATATAAGGTTTGACGTACATGTAAATACACCATTGTGACCTTGTCACTTTTATGTACATTCCAATAAAATTTTAATCGTGATACGATATTTAACACATAAAATGAATCTTTGAAGTAAAAAAAAATACATTGTTGAATAAATATTGATTATGATAAAATTAATATAAAAACATAGATAACATCTTAACAATGAGAGGTCACAACGGTATGTATAGATTTATGAAAAACATTATATATTACATGTTATAATTAAAAAATATATGAAATTAATCTTCTAATATTAATAAAATCGCAAAACAATTTTGAATTTTTTTTTTCAAAATTGGATTCATTTTTTAATTTAAGTTAAATTAAAATTTTTAGAGAGAACTTTATATATATCATTCTAAAACCTTAAAATACCATATTTGCCCACACTAATTTACAAACTTCATATTTACCATTTATAACATTTTAAAATATTACATGTAACCAACTTAGTTTTATCAATTTTTAATATTATATACTTATTTTAATTATTTTTAATTATAACCAATAAAACTTACCTTATTGTCCCTAATTGTTACAATAATGATTGATGATTTGTACAAGATATACAATTACGTCACTTCATATCATGATACCACGGATATGCCGTCACGTCTGCTCTCTCACGTCGACGCTTCTACCAATGTTCCGGGTATTGACGCCGTCTGTAACCATTTTTAAATTCTCTTTTTTTTTCGTTTTATACTTATTTAATATTTACCATTTTTGAACTACTCGTGTTTGACACGGGTATTTATTTTACTTACATTAAGATAACAATATTAATGGTTAAAATTGGTTTAATCATCAACGTTTCACTTACTTTTCGATTTAACCCTCAAAGTTTTTCTTAAATGGAATAACATCAAAGTTTCATTTACTTGTTATTTTAACCCATTTACCTGCTATACTAGGTAAAAGTTAACCAAACATCCCTAATCTTTAATAATCGGATTAAACTCACCCCAAACACATACCAATCCCATTTACCCTATACCCCCTCTATCTATGCCATCTACACCTTCAAACCAAAGATGCACCTCCACAACCATTGGTTCATTGCCACTGTCCACAACCACCCACTGTCATATATCGCATCGATCTCTCTCTTTCTGTAACACCCCAAATTTATAAAAGTTGTTAAAAGCGAGTAGAAGTTATAAATTATCAAATGGTTTAAAATAATGGTTCCTAATATATCCCCGTTGAGATTTATGGATAATGTATAGATGTGTTGTAAGTCGGATAGGGGAGCGGGATACCCGCTAAAAGAGACCACCGACCCTAAGGTCGGCAACCCCTTTCTCTTTTGCTTTCTTTTTCTTCCATTTTCTTCTTCTTCTTGTTCTTTCACCATAAGATACACACATATGCATCTTCTTTACTTTTGATAAGAAATCTTGGAGTTGTAATTGATGATTAACAAAGAGGATTAACATATATTGATTGAGGGAAATCAAGTTTAAAGATTGCAAGTATTCTTTATATTTATATTTTGAAGTGTTGATTGATTTAGTGGAGTTTAGAAGATGATTTGTGATCAAAGGATGTTAATAAGTTCTTTAATATGGTTAGTTAGTGTTTTGGGGATGTTTGTGAGTACTAGAAATAACATAGTATGAATTATATGTGTTTTGGTCGAGAAAACAGTGAGTTCTGGGCGTAACTGTTGCTGTAAGTTGTAGGGCAAGAGCGTGCCCCTTAAGAACGGAACGTGCCCTAGGGCGTACCTGAGGAGGCACGGGTGTGACTCAAAAGGGTACGTGCATGCCTAACCTTAGTTAGGCCCGGGGTTTGCTTGTTAACCACAGGGGTACCTATGTTTAGGGCACGTGCGTGCCATGTCCTGTGTATTGAGGACCTAAGGAAAAGATAAGAGAACACTCTGGAAGTGTTGGACTACATGTGAGTACCTCGACTTGGTACTTAGAAATATTAATTGTCTGTAATTGTACATATTCAATTCTAGAATGAGATTGATTGCATGATTATTATTATCTGTTGATATCAAGAGGATTGCTTTTATTATTCGTTAATAAATATATAGATGAATACATAAGTAACATAAATGATTTTAAAATTAATATGAGATACGTGACTGAGATACATGTTTATGTGTAAAGTGGAGTATCCTGGTTTTACACTAAATAATAAAAGATGAGTATAAATGAATAAATGAGAAGTGGGAGCACTAGTTAATAGAAGAAAGAAAAAGGGGCGGGGTTAATATTTAACCATTAATCCTATACTTTGAAGTGCATCTATAATTAATGTTATGTGAGTTTACTAAACTTTGATTCGTATGTGCTATATGTGTGATACATTGCCATGTGTGTGTGATTTGATCATGTGGATCAAAAGTGTGGGGTAGCATAATGCTTCATGCGGTAATGGGCTACGATCAATATCTAGCCTGGTGGGGCGTTGCTAAGATGGTGCAATATTGTATTCATTAAAAGTGTGATGCCTGTGTGGCAAGTGTGATACCCTGGTGGCAAGATGGAGGCTTGAGTGGCACAGTTTGATAAGAGTACGTTTATATGTTAATTATTATCATTTGAATATTTTTTTGGAGATACTTACTGGGCTTTATAGCTCATCTTTCCATTGTAATTCTTTTCAGGTTTTGTGGCAGACGAAGCTTCCACGTGGACATGCTAAAAAGTTTTTGTACAATATCAAAGGAAAACTATTTTATATTACATGTGCCGGTTGTTTTCCTATTTTAATAAAGTATTATTATTATTTCCTTGTTGCATGCTTAAAAAACGGGCGTTACACTTTCTCAACTTCACATCTCTCCCCCAGTGTTCCCTCTCGGCTTCATGATACGAAGAAGGTGAGTGTGTGCGCGTGTTAGGTTGGATGAAAATGTAATACCATTTCCCCTAATGTAATTATCTTTTTTATTTATTGAGGAGTTAATTAATAAAACAAATTCTTACCTTTGGAATATTATGCTTTAATAGGCTTTTAAAGATTTAAGGGAGAATATTAGGCTTAAGTGAAATAAGAAAGTATAAAATGAGATTAGGGCACAACACCCTAGGCTGTGTACTCTAGCTGACCTATTCCATTGTGAGATGTGCGGGTGTGTGAGAAGTGTTCATCGCTGCCAAGAGGAAAGGGAGGCCAAACCCTCACGGTTTTTGCTTCAATCGATCGGAGAATTACCAAGTAACGAGTCTCGATCCGTAATGAAGTAGTCTTGTACGTTTCTGCCATTTTTAATCAAGTTTTAATGCTGATTGATCTGGGTTTTTGGGATGTTCAAGAGGTGCCATGGCCGAAGACAAAAATCGAAGCTAGGGACCATGATAGTGGTTAAAATTAAAATTAATTAATAAGAAGTTGTTTAAATGATGCTAGGATTCTTGTGTAATATTCCAAATTCTATGATATCATTATTATTAGTTAAAGAGGTGGTTTTAACACTCAATAGAATTGTATTTCAAGTTTATAAAGAAACTATGATGGATTATAGATAAATTGTAAAATTAATGATCATAATGGTGATTATACCAATTTGATGTTATATGGCAATGAAGTACAACTTATAGTGCATGAAGTATAATCGATTAAAGCTAAGAATATTAGTAATGACAGATTTTAAAACTTATTGCATAATGTACAAGTTCCTAGTGCACAATTGGTGGGTTTATAGGGTAAAAATCAAAATTTCTTAAGGGCCTCATATGACAAGTTTAAAAACTTGTGGGCTGAAAGTGTAAATTGTGGGTTTAAAAAACCTAAATCTGGAAACTTTGACTCATTTGAGTCTATTATGGTCTGGAACAATAGAGAGAAAAGAAGGAGAAATGGAGGAAGAAGATGGAGACATGAAGAAATCATGGGGTTTGTTGTTTGTGTTGACTTTAAGGTCAAAATTGAGATGTTTTAGCAATAATTTACCTTTGAACCTTTGATTTGGGTCAAAATGGAAGCTGGAAAGATTTGGTTTGTGATCACAAGTAAGTTCTAACTCTTGTTTGTAAGTGATTGTAGTGTTCTTAGTTGCTATTAAGGCCATATGTTGTTGTTTGTTGAACTTCAAAGTCAAATGGGTCACAATATTCAAGTTAGGGTTTAATTGCTCAAGTATATGTTAAG
>JAUEJL010138634.1:0-10898 GCA_032274825.1 Drosophyllum lusitanicum | reverse complement strand
AGGGATTTTATCACTAAATTAGATTAGGGATTATGTTTTTTAATTTTTTAATGATTTAAAAATTAATAAATTGGGTACAAGGATATAATTGAGAGTTTAGAAATTTTGAGAGGATATATACATAATATTGAACATTGAAAGTATATATATGTAATTAACGAAGTTTATAAGGATATATATGAAATTCTTCTAGGAAGTATAAGAGAAAATAAATAAATAAAATAAACACTTTATTCCTCTTTTCGGATATTTGAAGATATCTTTCGGTCCTCTTCCGTCGTTCCTTTGACAGACGGTTTCTTTTAGAAGACGATTTTCCACAACCCCCAATCTCAAAACTTTTCCCCGATTCGAAGAAATCGATACTTGTTAATCGTTGGATCGGCGTTTTCCCGTCGCGTAATAATCATCGGTATGATTATTTGAATTTCTTTAATACGTGGTTTTGTTTGGTAGGATTCAAAGGGAAGCCGACTGTTGATGTTTTGGGTTAAGTTTTGCTTGCAGATTATGAGTAATTATAGTTTGTTTGATCTGAGAAAAGTTCAGATGTGAAGAGATTTGTCTTGTTCTATAACCTATTTACTTCAGATCGTTACTCCTTATAAGTTATTGTTGGATTGAAACAATTTAGGTTTATGTGCCAAAAAACCCTTAAATTAAGTGCGTATTCTGTCATATGACAACAGAATTATGTTAATTTGTGTATCAATCTGCTTCCTGTAGTTTTTTTGAGAAATGGATCATGAAAAAGGAATTTATTGATATTTCTTTTCTTCAAGCTAACTTAGAGGAAACCGTATACTTTCTTGCTTAAGATCTTTGTTTTCTTTGCTTGATGATCCACTTGTCTGATTTGTTGAATAAGTTTTTAAGAGTTATGATAGAGATGTGAAGTTGCCTTAGGCTGCTTCTAGGCTCTTAATCTGGGTGGTCACTAGCTATAGTTTTGTTGTTTACCTATGTACATACTATGATTGTGCTTGGGTTAATCTTTGTACATATGGTTTTGTTGTTTCCCTTTGTACATAGTCTGATTGTGCTTGGGTTAATCTTTGGGCTGTTGGCTGTTACCTTTCTGTTAGTGGCTGTGCAATTTCTAAATTAGGGCTTTTGTTGGACTTGGGAGAAGAAAACGGTGTCTAAAAGCAATAGAAGGAACAATCTGTAGAATATCAACAGCTATTATTTGCTACTTTATAATCAATTAATGGTTTTACGTTATTAGCCTGCACGTTCAAGCTCTTTTTTCCTCATTCTTGGTTCTCGAATGACAGTCTATAAAGTTCAATAGAAAATTAAAACATTCTTTTTCGACAGTGAAAACTCTAAGAACTTTTAATGTTTGTTATGCTTATCATGAAAATAATAAATTCATGAAGTTCGGTAGATCTTGTTGACATGTACTATCAATATCATTGTTTTTCAAATATTATTTTCTTTTATATACCAGCACGTCTAACATTCTTATTTTTATTGCCAATTTTTATTTAACTTTGCTATTGTGAATTTCTACAGGAACAATGTCCCTTGTTCGGCCTCATCATGCAGAAAATATTCAATATCTCTACGATTTCAAATCTTCTGGAAGAAATCAGCCTCACATGTATGCCTCCACCAACAGGCATTACAGTAATAGTATCCATAGAAGAAACCATAACAACATCCATGACTTCTCAAATGAATCTAGACAGCAGTATAACATGTACAATTATGTTGATCCTGAAGTTTTACCTTCTCTTAAGAGAAGGAAGTTTTCTGCCACTAATTGGGAAAGTTATGGTACATCTTATAATCAACCATGCACATATGAATCTTCACCTCCAAGCTCCAAAGTCACTCCCAATGCTAGAGCTTGTACATCTACTAGTTATAAGCGTGACCGTACAAGATTTGAAAATGAGGATTCTGAATTTATGTCACGGGATCAGATTGAGAGGTTTTCTCCTTCAAGAAAAGATGGTATTGATTCTATGCAAGAGACACATTTGCGATACTCTTACTGTTCGTTTCTTCAGAACCTTGGAGTTCGTCTTGAGCTGTGAGTGAAGCATATTTGTTTGTACTTGTAGACGTTTATAACAATTTATTTAAAATTGGGAAATATAAACTTTTGTCTAATTGTGTCCATTCAGTTATTTTACAACATTTTTTTAATTCCGTTACAGGCCACAAACTACCATTGGAACTGCTATGGTTCTATGCCACCGGTTTTTTGTCCGGCGGTCACATGCATCCCATGATAGATTTGTAAGTTAATCTTTTTTTTCTTTGGCAAAAAACTAAATATAGTAATGCTAAATAATGTTAATTGTTATGGTTAAGGAAATTTATCAAACTATGGCATTAGAAATAATGTTTCTGTCTGAATTTATTATATCTATGATGTTACTACTTATTGTATAGTAGCTTTTTTAGTTATTGTAATTATATTGTATTCTACAGTTGATTGCTACTGCTGCTCTTTTTCTTGCTGCAAAATCTGAGGAGACACCTTGCCCTCTGAACGTCGTCTTGAGGGCATCCTCTGAAATTTTCTACAAGCAAGATTTTAATGTACTCTGCTATTTACGTCCTATGGTGAGTACATAACTTTCTATTATACTGGTGATGTATAATATTTTTAGTATATTTTTATGCTTCTTTATAACTAATAAAGCACTATATAACAGGATTGGTTTGATCAATACCGGGAGAGGGTGATTGAAGCTGAGCAGTTGGTTTTGACAACTCTAAACTTTGAGCTTAACGTGCAGCATCCATATGCTCATCTTACATCCATTCTCGACAAATTAGGGCTTGCACAGTCACTTCTGGTGAATCTGGCTTTGAGCTTGGTTAGTGAAGGGTAAGCCACTACAATTTGGTAATATGAAGTTAGAATATATGAATTTAAAAATTGTTGGTTCTTGTGTTGGTTGCTTTTTAAGTTTTTATCGAATTTGGAATAATGGTAGCTAGCAGGCTATTATGGAGAAGAGTAGCATCACTAGTGGTTGGCTTTATTTTGTGCACTTTGCTACTTGATCGAGTAATCTTGATTCATTCTGTTCTCTTGCAACACTTGCTCTGTGTAGTTGTTATTGATTTTTTTGGATTGACATATAATGCAGGGGCAATAGGAGAGTGTAGCATGCACGCCTGTATGATTTTCTTAGCTGGTGGATAGATATGCAGTTTTATTTCTCATCTGAAGTTGAACAACCGATGTGTTTCGATGCAGTTTCTATGAAATTCTTTCTTAACTTAATGGCTGACCTAGGGATGGTGGGGTGTTCACGGTTTGATTCATCTCAAAATTTTGAGATCTCAAACCTGAACTTAACCTCATTTGGGTTGATCTCAAATTGTGGTCAACCTACAGGTTGGTTAGGTTTAACTTCTATAGCCAAAACAAAACAAAAGGTTATAAATGTATCTATTTTACAACAATCAATAAAACGGGTAAACGGGAGAGGGATCCCTGTTTAGGCTACCCGGGGGGAGTCGAGCCTTTGGCTCAAATGTACATGGCCTAAGTGCCTAACCCGTAATCCTGTGGCTGTTTTCGAGAGTATACCCTGGCCAACCCAAGAACTCCCCTAGTGAGGTCTGAACCCGTGACCTCTTGTGAGAATTAGGGATGCCAACCGCTAGGCTCCCCTTGAGTTAGTTTTTACAACAATCAATAAATATCCCAAAATGGACTAAAAGAGAATTGTTATCATTTCTTAATAGACTGAAAAAGAGTAAATTAAAATCAGTTGGTGCTTTGGGATTTCAACAGAATGAAAATTGAGATTGAACACGAAGCCATAAATATATTTCGGTTTGGTTAGTCTCTCTTTTCTAAACCACTGAACCTAATACAAACCACATGATACATATCACCAAATTTCCCTAAATATCCCCAATTAGACTAAAAAAGAATTGTTAGCATGTCTCAATAGACTAAAACGGAGCTTTGGGATTTCAACAGAATGAAAATTGAGATTGGACACGAAGCCATAAATATATTTCGGATTGGTTAGCCTCTTCTTTCTAAAGTACTGAACCAAATATGAACCACATGATGTGGAACGCCAAATTTTACAAACCGAAAACGGTCCACATTCGACTGTTAACCCTTTTTCTTGGTTCAGATGGTTCAGCGATTTTTTAACTGCCCTAGGCTGACCTTGAAGCTAGTGACCAACTCCATGTATTTTTTTGTAATAACTACACTTGAATTCCAGTGCGTTAATTATTGTTTCTGATTCCACAGGGTAGCTTGTTTACTTTACTTCAAGAAAGTTGACGGACCTTGCAATTTCATTGATCATAGCATGATTTTGAAATGTTTTTTGTGTCATTTTTTTCTTTGAGTGCCATTTAACATTCTTTGAGTTCTGAATATCGATCGTTTTGGTCTCAGTTCTGATTTCCTGGATCATGACTACTGTTTTGGCGGGGTACTTATTGGATAAGTTTTGTGGGTGTTTGGTTACAAATGAGATGGTGGCAGGATTTGTGATCTTGCTAGGTGGATGGGATGGGTGAGCACGGGTTGGTTTGGGGCTGTTTTTGCTAAAACCAAAACTCAAACCCATAAGGTAAGTTGGTTTACGAGTTTTCTAAAACCAACACCATTCGGTTTTTGTGGGTTTGGTTATTCTAGTTATTGGTATTTCAGTTTGGGTTTTGTTTTTTCAGTTTTTCTATTCGAACTCAAGCAGTCGAGCTTTAATGGTTTGGATTCAGTTTTATATAATAACTGACCGTGCTGAAGTAGAGACCGATCCATTAAAGCATAATAATATTTAAGATATTTACTAAATAGGCATATTGAGTAAAAATAAATAATGAACTTAGTAAGAAGATAATAAAATATAAAGCATAAAATTATTAAGATTTGTTAAATTTAGTATATGATATTAATAAACATTATAACTAAATTCAAGAATATTAAATTTAATGGATATAGTAATTTGGACTGTTTGGTTTCTATAGGAAACCAGAACTTTCGGGTTATATAAATGCGAAAATCGGACCGTTGGTGTTTGTTGTGGGTTGGTCCATAAAAATAAATGATGGTCCTATATTAGTGGCAGGTTGGACTGTTTGAGAAAGGATCCAAACTGGTTTGGATTAAACAGTTAAAGTATTTATATAATTACTGTGGGTCAAACATTGGTTGGGTTGACCCATGAACACCTTTGTCTATAAATTTGAATATATGTAAACTCTTAAATAAGATCACAAAAACTGTTACTAAACTCATGCTCCAGTTCTTTAAATGAAGCAATTTAGGAGGTTGTAAATATTAAACACGACGACTTCCAAAACTTGTTTGACCGATTTAACCCATTTCCTTTTCAGTCTTACCTATTTGACCGGCTATCAATAAAATATAACTAAATTGACCCTGCTTTCTAACAAATGGATTATAGTTGCCATCTTCAGTCTTTTGTTCTCTCTCTTTTATCTTTTGTAGTTTTTGTTAGTGTATTCTTCTTAAAGTCTTCTTTACAATCGCAATATACCTACTTAGTTTTGACCCACTGATCGGACTGTTATTACTTATCATCTGTAACATGCTAACATGTACATACATAGGATTCTATGTATTAGTGTAGAATACACATTTGCATATTTCATAATGAAACTTATTATCGTGTAGAGTTTTGGTAGTTCTGTATTATGATGCTGCTATGCCATTACTGACACAAGAGTAGTGTTCTTCATATATGCCCATCTAGAAGACACACACTAAAACAATGCACCGTGGTGGCAAAATGGGTGGCTGTGGCGTGTTGGGTAATGGGTTATAACAGGTTGAGGTCAAAACAGGGTAACAGGTTAAAGCAGGTAGAGGTCAAAACAGGGTAATCTTAATACTCTTCAAAGTTGGTTGGGTTGGGATGCTCTGACCCATAAACACATTTTTATATATAATTTTTTAATTTTACAAGTTTTTTTAAGTAAGATGGAAAAAAACATTAGTACAATGAGAAAATAATTTTGAATGAACCAGTTTAGGTGGTTTTTATGCATTTTGAACACATTCTTGGTTACCTTTGACCTTTTTAACATGTCCATTTTAACTAATTTATTTGAATTACCCATTTAACCTGTTAGAGGAAAAAAGTATAACCCAATCGACCCGTTTACCCATAAACGGGTCAAAGTTATTACCTCCAATAAGCACGATTTCATGCTTGGAGTCTTTCTTGGAGTGATGTTGCTTGCCAAATTAGTTGCTTCTGCTTATTCAATTAAAGTGCTGGGGTTCAAATTCTGTGCAAGATACGTGGAAAATTGTTCACCAGATGCTGCTTTCTTTTTGGTAAGAGAAAATTTGGTTCGACATTCATGTGTTAACATTACATATACTTTTGATAACTACTAGAAAACTAAGAAGCTAACGCTTGTTTAATGTAATTTTGAATTTGTGCCAGATCTTGATCGTTCCTTCTATTACTACAAATGGTGTGTTAATGTTAAGCATCAGATGGTTGTTTGATAATATGTTATCTTATCTACTGATATATTCATTTTACTTTTACCTTCTAAATTAAGTAATTCTTTTCTGTAGATTGCGTAGCTCACTTTGGCTTCAGTTCAAACCCCACCAAATTGCTGCTGGAGCGGCATATCTTGCTGCAAGATCCTTAAATATGGATCTTACTTCATTTCAACATGTTTGGCAAGAATTTTACACACCACCATCAGTGCTCAAGGGTATGTTTGTAATCTCATTCTTGGCTTGGTTTAGCTAGAGCGAGGTCGCAAGATGTAGGGTTGGACGGGTTTGGTAACGGGCTCAAGTTGACCCACCAACATTTATTTGTTGGTTTCTATATTTTGCTTAATAACGGGTTAATGTCATAAAGTAACAACGGAGTTTTTTATGGGTCCGTTTTGGTAATTATACTATTTTTTTGTCCCGTTTTGGTGATTATACCTCCGTTTGATGTGTGCTATTTAGTGAAACTAGAGTACAATAAAACCGTTGTAACTCTTAAAATAGCACATCCAACAGAAGTATAAATGTATAATTACCGAAACAGAACAAGCAAAGTAATAATTACCAAAAATGGACCAATAAGAGAAGTCTGATACTATTTTATGATATCAGCACTTTTTGTTAATGAATAACGAATACATTGCCTAAGATTACAAAAACAATAGAGGTGGTGCAGCTTTCGACCCGTTTGACAACTTCCCCTCTTACTGCAGAATTATCAAATTTACACCGTCATTATATTCTTAATTGCAGATGTTGTTCAGCAATTGATGGAGCTGTTTTGAATCATAACCTGAAAGTTGGTCACACTTTCTGCGTCTCATAGACAATACGGCGTGCTTTCGTACATGGCTTTGTCCCAACTTTAGGTAAAAAAAATACGAGAGGTATAGTCGAAGCTCTGATCAGTGTTCGTCCCGATGCTTTAGTTGTGGTAAAAAGTGTATCTTTTTTTTTCTTTTCTTTTCCTTTTATTTTATTTTTATGGTTCAACAAAGGGAAAGAGAGATATGAACCTGGGCTACAATGTGATTCAAGGTAAATGCACACTTAGCAGGAATCTTTTATCGAAAAAAATCTTTTTGGTAATCTTTACTTCCAGTAATTAGATATTGTCTAAAAATTATACTTATGAGTGTTTTTTATTAGCTTATATTTTTAGCTTATTATGGACTTATTTTTCCGGTTTATTTTTATTAAAAAGCTTATTTTTTTCAGCTTATATTTTGAGTTACATGCTTATTATGATTTGAAATAAGAAAATAAGTCGAGCTACGAAAAATAAGCGAAAAAATGGGCTTATGAAAAATAGGCTGAAAAAATAAGTCATAATAAGCTAAAACAAACACCCTTAGTTGTGGTAGTTTGGTTCTACAGAATAAAAATTTGTATGACATCCTTGAATTTCATCCGGTCAGTTTTTTACGGGATTAGTGCACCGAAATTGTTACGAACTTTTTCCATTGTAATGTTAGGTGTAAGAACGAAAAGAAGTTACGGAAAAATGTATTTAAGTCGCTGTGAATTGCACTCTATGTAATGTAACCTGCAATTGTATATTAACCGGTCACTTTTCTTTCTTAAATATTTTGTTTTCATTTTTATATTATTTTATTCTATTATTATCTGGATCGGAAGAACAGCATTCAAAACCTTACAGATTTATCACCCAAGACTAAAAAAGTAAAGTAAAATAAATGAATGGAGTAATAAGAAATCAAACAAAAACCCCTAGAGATTTTAGTTGCTTAGAGGTGGTAGGATGTCGAAAACCTAACAAACGCTGATGATGGCAACACCGGCTCTGTCCGTAGATGACGGCAGCCTTACGACTGCCTCCACCCACCGCCGGCCACCGAAGAGCGATAGTGGGCTTCATTGAACTTCCGGTGATTTGGTTACAAATCTGAGATCCGAGTTTGTTTCAATGAACTTATGGTGATTTTTTTCAATGCTTTGTTCGGTTTGGTTACAGATTTGGGTTCCGATTTTGCTTCATCAAACCAACACTCAAAAGTCATCATCTTCATCATCGACTCTGTTTGATTTTTCAGGGATGGCCCGATTTTGTTCATCCAATTTCTTGTTTCAAGAACAACTAGGGTTTCATTTTGTTTAAGTTTTGATTAGGGTGTTTGTTTGTATTGATCCTTTTATGAGCATATTAGGGGTTTTGCTCATGTACAATTTAGGTGTTTCTTCTTAAGCAAATATGATGTGATATTTTGATGTTCCCTTTGTTAGGATCTCTATGCAATTTGGTTGCTTGTTCTTCATAGGTGATCGATAAGGTTCTTGATCTTGGTTGTATTCATACTGCATAGAATTGAAACAAGAAATCCTATTTTGTAATTCTTGATCTTGATTGTATATTTGTACTCTTGGTTGCGATTTGTAGTTCTTGATCTTAGTTTTTGATTATTTGATTTCTTTTGATATGAATAGTATCTATGACCATATGAAGAACATGGTTGAAGAAGATGAACATAATAATAAAGTAAATAATAATGAAAAAATGAAAATAAAATAACAAAAACTCAGAGGTGCCCCCTGCTTAACGTGTGATAACATGTTACGTTACATAAAATGTAATTTTGGGCAACAAAAATACATTTTAGCATGATTCTACACTTAATATTAAAGTGGGCAACGTAATTTCAGATAGACGCTGTGAATTGTAACTTTGAGATACATATAAGGTTGTAATATATTCCATGGTGAGATATAGAAGTTACATAATTAGTCTCATTGTTCTTCACCATTTAGCGTGTTTTAAATAACCGAAATTAAATTGGATTTATTCAAACTTATGTGTGACTATGACTACTTGTGGCAGAAACCGCGATAGGGCTTTAAAGACATTGTGAAGTTTGGTAGTTATTCCAGGGTTGAATATAGTTGCAAGAGTTGCTAGCCAAATTCATGAATATTCGTTAGGGTACGAATATTGGATTAACCCACAGTTGAGAATACTTCATGGATTGCGTCATAAGTATATCTCATGTAGGTTTTCCTTAAAACCTAAGGTATTTAGTTTGAGATGCGAGGACTTCAGGATTTCTTAGTGCGTTTTAAAGCCATGTTGTAACAAGGTGGTCATAAGAGGCGTATTTAGATTTAGCGGAAGCCGTGTTTCTAAGTTCAGATATGTAAGAGGGATTTGCACCTCTTCTTTAAAGAGAGATATTTCTGAGTCACTTGACTGACTAAAACTAATGAAGTGCATGATCATTCCTGAATGGACTAATTTGTTCTTTGTCATCTTATCACTAAGTTAAAGTTGGATAGTTCAGAAACATAACTTTTGAGTTTTTGAGTTGACTCCATCCATGTTCAAACTCAAAATTGAAAAATCGTGTTTCAAAGGGAAAGCCTAACTATATCCGCTTCATGAGTAATTGATTTATGGAAGTTAGTTCCGTTTTTTCTTATCACTTGGGTATAAGAGTTTTTATGGTCCGGATAGCCTAAGTGCCTATCTAGAGGCCTTCTTAGGTTCGTGTCATCAAGAGGGTATTGCGGACTTGCACAAGTGGGAGTGTTAGGATTAGTATGCCAAGTCAACAGCACAGTGATGTCACATCCAATGTTATGAGATACTCAACGATCACACATATGAGTGCCTATAATTCAAACAATAATGCAAACTCAGTTAGAAAGTAACTATTGAGGAATAGAATTTTAAAGTTTATTACGAATTAGAAGTACGTTGGTATTTAACTTACGTGATCATCAATCAAGTCGTATCTAATTATATATATTAGTGTAACAAATATATGTAATTAACTAAGTTGATCGTAAATTAATTAAATGGTTTTGGTTTAAATCGTTTGAATTTTTGGATAACATTCGATTATTGAAAAATCGAATTGTATATGTATGTGTCTCTCTCTTTCTCTCTCTCTCTCTCTCTCTCTCTCTATATATATCTAATAACCTTATTAGAAGAAAATGAGAATGATGTCATCATCTATTTTTTAAATTTTTTTCCACCAATCACAACACATCACTTCAATTAATTCCCTTAATTCAATGAGCTTAACACATCATCATATACAAACTACTATTCTTTATACCCAACATATTTCAAATATGGGGATGCTTAATATCGGATAAGTCAAACACAAAGAGAGATTCAATTAACTTTAAGATGTAAACGTATTAAACTCAAAATTAGTATATTAAAAACTACCGAATATGTTGTTATCTTCAACTATAACAAGATACGTAAAAGCTATTTAATGTCAATCGAAATTAGAAACAAAAAATTTACCTAACTTCTTTTGAGATTGATACAAACCTCAAAACAAATTTATATAGAAAAATATTTTTGAATAGAGTAGAAATTATAATTTCAAAGAGTTTAGAGGAGATATAATTGTCTTTGAAATAGATATCCAAAATATTAACAAAG
>JAUEJL010138623.1:0-10900 GCA_032274825.1 Drosophyllum lusitanicum | reverse complement strand
TATATCACTGAATGTGTATATATTGTGTTTGTTAAAAAGAAGTGGAAACAGATAAAATGATTGTGTGGTTCGACTTTCGAGAACCATTGTTAATAAGAATACTACGAGAACCAATCATGACTTTTGATTAAAATAAATCAATGACTAATAATTATGATGGCTCATTAATGAATTATTAATACATTTACTAATGACTCATTAATGAGGGGTATTTCACAAAAAACAAGCCTTGTAAAATGACTAGTCCAACCGGACGCAATTCACGGTGAGTAAATATATAAATAACCAAAATACTCATATTAATGAGTTTTTAATCGTGGTTACAAATGGTACTCGCATTAGAGTGGTTCTTAAATGAACTTCTCCATATATGTATATATATACATATATACATATAGGGGAGAGCTTATTCGAAAACCATTCTTATTGAAAGTATCGCGAGAAACAATCTTGGCCCTTGATTAAAATAAATCAATAGGCAATAAAAATGATGCTCATAATGTCTCATTAATAATGCATTAATGAGGGATATTTTTGGGAAATCAAGTCTCACTCTTTAATGATAGCTCACCCGAGCGTAATTCACGGTTGAGAAAATATAGAAAAAACCAAAATACCCCTTTTAATGAGCATATGGTGCCAGCGATATATATAGTATATGAGGGTTCAAACGAGAACTGTTTTTTGTACGAAAAATGTGAGAACCAATTTTGACCATTAATTAAAATTAATCAATGGCTAAGAATCTTTTGTGCGTTAATAATGAGGGGTATTTTAGAAAAATCAAGTCTCACTCATTAATGACGGTCTAACCAGACGCAATTTACGGTTGAGTAAATATATAAGTGACCAGAATACCCTTATTAATGAGTCATTAATGACGTTACAAATAGTTCCCAGAGTTTCATATGAAAAACGTTGTCGTTTGAAATTACCAATCTATGTGTGTGTGTTAAAAATGTTACCGTTCAAGTTGAAATTTGACTGATTGGACAAACACACGAGCACATGGTGGTCGAGGCCACACCGCAAACCACTCTGAATACTCTAAGAGGGGTCGGTAATTATGTAATGTTGTTGTCTGGCACATAATCACCACGTGATGTAGATGGAATGGTAGCCATCACTACGTTGTATCGAGTTTTCGTTTTCTTATTAAAGAAATAAACAAGTCTCAGATTTCGGTATATTAGAAAAACAGTATTAGAGATTCAGTTTGGCGTACGTGTGAGAACAATGTGATGAAGAAAAATACTAATGTGGTAATGTCGCCATAACGCTCCCTCTGAACAATGTAGCCACTTTCAAATTTGGTGTCGAAAAAAGTAGCTTAGCCGTCATGAGTTCAATAAGGCTGTTAGAACTTGCAGTCTGTTCGAAGCACAAATCAAATTCTAATATTCAATTTATTGCCTGCCTAAACGCTCATGATATGAGAAATTACGAGGATTCAAGCAGCAGCAAGATACAACTTCAGTCGCGAAGACGGAGTACTTTTTCTTGATCTTCTATTACGTTTTATAGAATCAGTTATAAGGTATATATTTTAGTGGTTCCTCTTTAGAAAAAGTTGTAATGTCTCGTTCCCAGGAATAGAAAATTATACATTAAGCACAATATATTAAAGTATTTAACAATTAACTATACTTTTAGAAATGCTTCTTAATAAACAACAATCAAAACCCCTAATCTCATGTAACCATCAAACAAAAATTGTGATCTTACAAACTTGAGGAGAAAATTTAAGAACTCCCCATGATTCGACATATATTCAGGATGCGTTTGTCTTGAAGCTATATGATCTTATTCGGTAAACCATATGAAAACGTTCGTTTGGGATGTACGGAGATGGAGAGATGTCTACTTATTCGTTAGATATTTGATTTTCCTGTTAATGTTAACAGGTTCCAAAAAACATTCATATCAACACACTTCAGAAACACTAATTTTCCATTTACTACTTATCTACGTCACAAATAACAAAGAGAAAACCTCCATCTAAAGTGAAACCCGAACGCTTACGTGTACTTGCTCTTTAGGCCCAAACAGGCAAACAGGGCATGACCAACATACACATGGCTGAGAAATAACCGCAGTTTGTGTAGTGTTTCTCTTTAGGTTGTTATTGGTAAAAAAACTAAGCAATAATCAGGGGGGAAACTACCGTGAATCATTGTGAGTACCATACTACCATCTAACTACATGAAACAACGAATGTTTACTTGGATCATTTATTTCTAAACTTTAGAAGTAAATTGTATACGTATTTCTTACTTACCTTTCACTAGCAGACAACATCATCTCTACCGTTTTCAGCATGATGTAGATACATAGTGTGGCTACTTGAGAAAATGAGCTGAATTCAAACTCCATAAAGGGACAGTGAGTTGCGGACAAAAGCATAAGCAAGAGCACCTGTAAAAACGTAACTATCCACCCGATCCAGTATTCCACCTGCACAATCCCTAGCCCAGTCATGCACAAATCTAAACATAATATGAAAAAATGGTAATACAAAAAATTACTAAGCTGTACTTTCTATTTAAGTGTGCTTTAGATTACTTTCAGACTTGTTAGAACCTTGTTGTGTTCATTTATCATTTTAGTTAAGTTTTGCTTTTAGATGTATTTATCTAAAAGTATAGGGACCATTATTGTACATATGACCATGGTATTTAAACCATAGGTCAATCAACCCTAATTAAGGTTCACATTTATTTTCAGCTGTATGTTTGTTTTGTTCTCTCCATATACGCATACTTCCATACGTACGGTTCATCATAAACAAGTCATAATCATTGTGTTCAAGTGGAAATTTTCAATTGTTGTTGTTGTGATACTGATTGGGATCATACAAGATGTATCAAATGGGATTGCATAATGGTATAAAGCTATAAGTGTAAGAATAAAAAATTGAAGTATTCTGACAAGAAAAAAAATTTCTTTTTGTTTTTTCTTTTGGGGGAGGGGGCAAATCCATGTGTTTGTACATGGCCAATCATTCCTTTTCCTGGTTAAATTGCATTCATAACTTGAAATTAGTTTGGTCAAAGCAGAATATTTGACCTCGTGAACATGTCGTTATAACACTTACACACACACTAGGATTAGAAACCTCTTATCACGCAGATAGCTTAAAGTATAAGGTTTAAATCAATAATGTATTTTAGAAAAAGTGTAGGATCAAAACTATTATCTTAATAAATATGAAACAAAGTTTAGTTAATTAAGGGTGTGCTTGGTTTGAGCCCAAAAAACATTATTTCTCCATTTTGTGTCTCTTTTTTGAGCTTAAGAGTCAACAAAACACGATGTGAAGCCTCGTCTTGGATTTGTAAGATAATAAATTAGAAGAAATATGGATGTCTTTTTATCAAATAAACTACTTAATGCAAAAAAATAATTATATTAATGTTAGAATTTAGAAATATATATTCTAAGTAATACACCTATTAAATATCTGTTAACTATCTACGTTGTATTACATGTATAGGGTTGCAATTTTTCTAAATTTGAGTACATCTCGTAATTGCTTGTAAATTTCATGCATACGTAAAGTAGAAGGATTTTGACTTTTGAGTATGTTAGAACTTAAAATTATAGATGGGGGTAAGCGTCATATTAATTAATTATATTGTAAAATATGTTCAACTTTTTTGTTAAATATTTCGTTGTAAAAAAATACGATGAGAAATAAAAAAAGTAATACTAGTTTCATTACGATTGAACTCATGAGAATGTTACTGAAATAAATGTTAATAAAAAGCAATTATTTTTGTTTTTTATTACAAAATACAAATACATAGAAAAGAAGCAATGAAAAACGACATTTCAACATTGAACATTATGATGAAAAGTGAACATTTATGATTTAATAAATTTAAAAACAAGGGGTGAATATGGAAACCTTGAAATAAGAATATGGACTAATCAACTGTTAAATGCTTGAGAAACTGACATGTGTACTATACAAAGAAATTGAGCAAGTAAATGAAAGATCTGGCTCATAGAAAAGTGACAGGTGGCAAGCTAGCTCCTTATTTATCATATTATGTGAAATAAGAATAAGAACAATTACCATGACCAGGTATGAGGGATCCTGAATCTTTTACACCAGCATCTCTCTTGATCATCGACTCAAGAAGGTCACCAAAAAGAGAGCCAAAGAAGTTCAGGAAACCGAAACCGATTGCACTGATAAACAAGAACACATGTTATGACACTAATTATATGTAAAAAAATCAAATTTTGGACAAGAATTGTTTCAGATAAACCCCACATTGACCGACCCGTATATTGATCTATTACCCAAGCTGACTAACCAGCCTGTTTGAACAGCAAGTAGTACCTGGACAAAGATGTAGGCCAAGAAAAGATCTTTGACAACAATACAGAGATAGCAATGCATCCTGTTAAGCCTGCAATAGCTCCCTCCCATGTTTTCTTAGGGCTGATACTGGTAAGTGGTGTCCGACCAAATGCCTGATAAAGTAAAATTATAGCAACTAACATAAAGATGTGAAAATTAAACAAATGAAGAGGGCACAAGAGAGGGAACTGAATATACTTTTCCACCAGCAAAAGCAAATGTATCTGCCGCAATTATGCTGCTGATAGATATCAATGTGGCAACGAGACCAACTGTCCAATGAGCTTGGCCACCTAAAAGTATAGGCCATGTAGCTCCCACTCCTCTTGAAGATATAATATTAGATTAGTAAGATCATAACCAAAGTACCAAACCACATCAAATGATACATTACTACACTACTTTTAATTTCCCGAGTTCCCATACTCAATGAAAAAGTAAATAAAAAAACCGTTAACCAAATATTAATCAACTTGTATAATTTGATGGAACCACTTCATGTTCTATAAATAGTAAAACGCTCATAATCAAACCAGATAAACTGCTAACTATTGTTTAGGCAAATTATTGTTATTGTAAATAACAGGGTAAGGAAGTTTCTAATATTGCAAATTGATAAGCAAAAGGACATGAAGACTTACCAGTATTTAAGGCGGGTGCTAGTAAACGACATCTAAGTTTAACCCAGAAAGAAGGAAGATATCCACAATAAAATAGACCAAATATCGTACTGCTGAGTTGAGAAAAACGAGGATTTCCTCTTTGTAACAGTAATGCCATAGCAACAACAAAGGCTGCTGATGCCACAGAAACATCAATTTGCCCCTTGTATCTGAAACCACATCAAATAGAGTGATCACCAAAAAAACAGGAAAATGATTTGGACAACTAGACAAGGAATGTGTGATACATAATAGCTTCTTAAATACCACTCATATTTAACTCGAACATTATAATTTTTAATTTTTACAACTTTTCTTCTTCTTTTATTTAAACTTGGGGTGTATGTGGGTTTTTAATTCAGTACAGAGCCAAGCAAATAAGCAATCCTTGATCAAGAGTCAAGGCTTTCTTGGTGTGTCAGTGCTTGCACTACTTAGGTTGAAGAAGCAGCAGTGGAAAAAAGCATCCTTCAATACAAAGCATTTCATAATCTTATCTATATAATCTGGTAATTACTCAATGATTCAATTAGAAACATATTGATTTCCAAGTTTGCAATCTTGAACTTAATTTTGATACTAGCATTTGAATGTGCAAATGTCGTACCCGGAGCAGGGTTGAGTCTTTGGAACAATAATTCGCATCTTTATTATATTAGCTACAACTTATTAGTTCAGGTAAGAAATAGAAAAAATAAATGAAGGAATATCCATCAACTTCGTGAATCAGTTCAGAGTATTTGGCGGATCTTACAGAGTGAATAAAGGCATAAGAGCACATATAACAGAGCAAACTCGCGACACATAACGAGGAGGAGGTGTCATTCCAGAAGCAATTCCACGACTTCTAACCAGTTCAAAGTATTCTCTTGAACCAGCAAAAATAACAACAGCTAATCCCACAGAAAATACCCACCCTCCGGCTAATACAACTCCACCGGCAGTAATTCCAATTCCAAGTCCAAAGACAACCCTTTTTGCCAACTGACTTGATTTTTGCTGCTGTTCCAAATCTGTATCCTTTTTTGATAAACCATGGTCTTCGATAACCTACACAGATTCATTCTTAATGTCACCAGTAACTGAAATTTAAATTCATCATAGAAATTAGCAAAACATGGTAAATATCATCATTAACCTACACTTTCATAGTTAATAATAGTGTTCCACAGTTAATGCATCATATACTAGTCAGTGACACAACATTATTCTTAGCTCTTTTGCTCTCTTAGTTCCCAAAATCTGATGATTACTATCCTGGTTTTATAAGTTAGCCCGCTAGGTTTGCAACAGATTCATTAGACCCCAAATTCTTATGTAGTTACGTAGTTATAACGAACCAAAGAAATCCCCCTAAGGTTGTGAAGCAGCAATAACAACCTTCATTCTATAAACTCACATTCTTTTTTGGCTAAAGAACCAATCCTACACGAAGATAGTATAAAAATGTATATAAATTTCAATTTTTATTTGGCTGTAAATCTAGATAAAATCATAATCCCAATCCAAGGTCATATAATAACTGTTTCAGCCAAAATTCAGTAGGTATTTCCAGTTCCGGAATGGAGAAAATGAAGAAGCCCAATTTATCCAGGGCAATTCAAATTCCACGGTCCCACGGGATATAACTGGTTCCCCCAAATTCGGTTCTACAATGTAAATAGAATAGCACCTTAAGTAAAATTCAGCTTCTACTTACCAGTTAGTAACAGCAAGTGTTTTAAAAACTTAAACCTTACCTCAACGGGTTCCTCATCATCAATCTGGTTCGCATCGGCCCTCGCCACCAGAGTCCGGGTGAAAATCCTCGGTGATTTGTAATGAAGTCCAAACCCACCATTGTGAATTTGCGAATATCCTCTCCCTTTGGACGTATAAAAGAACTTGAGCCTGAGACTGGCAGACGACCGGCATGAAATTAGGGTTTTAGAAGGACAAGGTCGAAAATGGCAATCGCAAAAGGAAGAAACAACTGAAATTGGGAGGAATTCGGTGCGTAATGTATCTATTTTGAGGCAATATGAAGAGGGAGTAGCCATTAACGAAGGGAATGTAATTATCCGGCGAGTAGTCTCATCAATCCATATCTTTGAAGAGTTTGTTTGTGATTTCGATTTTATCAAGAGGAGGGAGGAATTGTCATCGGGATTTGGGGATGACGATAGATAGAGGCTGTGTGTGTCACATGCAATGAGCCGCCTAATTTTTGGCTCATGGGCATCGGGTTTTTAGAAATTATCGATATTTAATTTTTTTTAATTAATAGGAGTAAAAATATATAAATAAAAAAGTTTATTTAATATAAAAACCGCGTGAGCGATCAATTATTATCTTATCTTAATTAATTAAATTAATTTAAGAATGTCATAATTGTAATTAACGAAAATGACTAAAGCGCTGCACGGTTTTCATTTGGGCCACCTTTTTTTTTTGTGAATTGCTTTGCTTTTAAGTAACATTTGTGATAATAAAAAATTTAGCTGTCGATCTTTTTACTTTTTTTTACTTTCTTTCTTTTTCTTTTCTTATACATAGTAAAATAAAATTGTATTTTATATATTTTCTTTTTCCTTTTTTCCTTTTACTTTTTTCTCTATTTATTAATCACAATTATTTACATTTCTGTTAGAATTTTTTTAGTTATACATTAAGTACTTATACCCTCTAGATCCTTTTTTTTTGAATTGTCAATGAGTTTGACTAAACCAACTTTGAGTTGCACATGCACTAGAGTTATAAACGAACCGAACACACACGAACGACAACTAGTTCGTGTTCGTTCGTTTAACTTTAGCAGAACAAAAAAACGAACACGAACGAGGGCTAGTTCGTGTTCGTTCGATTAACATTAGCCGAACAAAAAAAAACACGAACGGATAAACGAGTGAATATTTGTGTTCATGTTCGTTCGTTTAACTTTAGCCGAACATAAACGAACACATATACAAATATAATACAAACATATCATTATTAAATATAAGCAGACACTAACTACGTGCATATAAATACATATAAACGAACATAAACAAACGAATAAACGAACGTTCACAAACATAAATGAACGAACGAGGATCTTTGTTCGTGTTCGTTCATTTAACTAAACGAACAAATATTGTTGTTGTGTTTGTTTGTTTATCAAATAAACGAACATAAATGAACTTCCAGCCAAACAGTTCACGAACGGTTCACCGAACGTTCGGTTCGTTTACAACCCTAGCGTGCACACATGCATATAGGTGTACATGTGCATGTGCATGTGCATATATGTAAGAGATGCACACGTGCACGGTGCATATATGCACCTAGACACACCTCTGCTAAAACAAAACCTAGTAGTATGGTGCATATGTGACTTTATTGTATGTACTGAAAAAAAATCTAGTGTAATATGCACATTTGCACCTATCCACAGTTGTGCTGGAAAAAAAGCGAGTGGGACGTGCACATGTGCAAATATTTGTTGCTGTGTTGGAAAAAGACCAACAAAAACATATTTTTTTCTTTGAAAGAAAGACCGGTACGTCTACATGTGAATATTGATATCTGCACGAGATGCATACGTGCACGGTGTATATATGCACCCAGACGCACTATGCAATATGAACAGTGCACATATGCATCTGTGCTTGAAAAAAATTTAGTGTTATGTGTACATGTGCACACATCTCATGCTGTGCTAGAAAAAAAAACCCGGAAAAAACGATTTTTTAAAAAAAAGTATAACAATATGAATGTCATATTAAATAGCTTATTTTTCTCGTTAATTTGGTATAATTTTCGTATTTTAATACCTTTGCGTTTGCTAGATATTTTAGTTTTAAGAAAATGGGGGTAAGTGGTTCTCCTCTTTATTTAGACAATTTGCCTAAAATGCCCCTCCAACAATTTTGATTTGGTATAATTTTCGTATTTTAATACCTTTACGTTTATTAGATATTTTAGTTTTAAGAAAATGGGGGTAAGTGGTCCCCCCTCTTTATTTAGACAATTTGCCTAAATACCCCTCCAACAATTTTGAAAAGTGGAAATGATGGTTATGTTTTTAATTAATTACATGTTTGCCACAACTAATATTAACCTTTGATTAATTATGATTAATGGCTACAAACGGTTCTCGCGGTTCTTGCAATAAAAATGGTTCTCAAATGAACATTCCCCTATATATATATATATATAAATTCATGTGAGAATTTCATATATTGCGAAAAGTATGAAAAGTGTTTTAAATCATTAGATTAAATGTTCAATGGATGAGATTGTTTATGGAATTTTTGTAATAAGTTTGAAAGTTAATGGTAGAAAATAAAAAAAGGTAAGGGATATACTTGTCGTTTTGTAAAAAAAACCCTAATTAATTCTGCCATCCATCCATTCCACAATGAGCGTCCGCCCTCCCTTTTTTATCTTCTTAAATTTGCCATTTTCTCCTAATCTCTACATCCTCCCTCTCTCTCTCTCTTTCTCTCTCTCTCTCTCCCGCTCATGATCGGCCGACAAACAACTCATACAATGAACATCCACTGCTCACACAAGCAACCATTAAGCACCTACACCATCTTTCACTCTCGTTTTAAGGTCCGTTGCAAGGTTCACGTGAGGTCGTCGCTCCCTACCATCCCCCTATTTCTCTCTCAAGTTTCGACAGCTATCTATCATCGCAAGAACACCGTGGGATTTTTTTTTCTAGATCTGTACATGTCCATAATTGCAGCCCCATCATCGTCTTGTGTATAACCACCATGGAGGGCATCGTTGAGAGCAATGTTTTCTACGGAATTGTAGACTTGTAATGAGTAAATGACGATGAAAGCATCGACTTTCTCTGTTTTTTCTTTCTTTCTTGCTTTTTTCCTAGATTTGTACATTGTTTCTTGTATGGAATTGTAGCCCAGTAATTATAAAGTTATGTTTTATTTTTCACGTGTTCTTCAATGAGCAAATTGAAGATAGAACTAGAAGAATGTTTAATATAGTCCATAATTAATTCATAGTCCTAAGGGACTAATTTTAGCTTTTGGATCAATGACATCAATGGCCCAAGATTAAATTTTAAAAATTTGGGCGGAGTGGCATTTTCATAATTTTTCATAACTCACATGTGGTGCTTTTACAAATCACATGTGATTGTATACTGAATCACCTGTGATTGAATATTAAAATTTTAGGACTATATTTTTTTAAATGAGTTTTATTAAACACAACTCTACAGAACTAAGGTATTTTTCAATTTGTTTACATTTGTTTTATTGATAAACCTATCCATCAGGGAACGTAAATATTAAAATTTAATTTTTCTGTTTTATGGGTTACACAAGTATTAACAGCGATCTTTTGTAACAAAAAATAGCATGTTTTTTTTTTGTTATGGTTCTGTAGTTGATCTTTTATGATAAAAAAATAACATGTTTTTTTGTTATGGTTCTCTAGTTGACATGGAAATATCTTTTATAACAAAATAGCAAGTTGTGTTCTTTTTGTTAGAGTTCACCGAAGTATATATATATTTCCTAAGATAAATGTTTAGAAAAAAAAGTCAAAAGTTAATTTTTATGGTTCAATAATAAACTTAGGTAAATATCAAGGGTAAAGAACGACCAAACAGAAAAAAGAAGAAAAAGAAAAATTAGTTAGAATATAAAATTTGAGTGGACTAGAATATCCTTTTTAATTAAAGAAATTTTTTTAAAATAATATTTTTAAATCGGATCGAAAAACAATCAAAGGTTGTAATTACTTATCGAATTTCTCGTAAAATAAGAGCTTCTCGCATGAATTCTCCCATATATATATATATAGGGGATGGTTCAAACGAGAACTGTTTTTCGTACGAGAACTGCGAGAACCAATCTTGGCCATTCATTTTGGATAA
>JAUEJL010138612.1:0-10900 GCA_032274825.1 Drosophyllum lusitanicum | reverse complement strand
TCTTCATCCATGAATTCCACTTACCACTTGAATGGCCAAGATTGGTTCTCGCAGTTCTCGTTTGAACCCTCCCCTATGTAGGGAAAAGTTCAAACGAGAACTGTTTTTCATACGAGAACCAATCTTAGCCGTCAACGAGAACTGTTTTCTGTACGAGAACTGCGAAAACTGTTTTTAACCTCATTAATGACTCATTAATAGGGGTATTTTGGTAATTTGTATAATTACCCAACCGTGAATTGTGTCCGAATGAGCCGTTATTAATTTGCGAGACTTGATTTTCCTGAAATAACCTTGATTAATGCGTCATTAATGATTCATTAATGAGTCATTAATGAAACATTAACGAGCCGTCAAAAAATCTTAGCCATTGATTAAGTTTAATCAAGGGCTAAGATTGGTTCTCGTAGTTCTCATACGAAAAACAGTTCTCGTTTGAACCCTCCTATATATATGTGTGTGTGTGTGTGTTATACTACATATATTTATGTAATTCTTTTGAACTGCAAAACTCACACGCCTCTAATCCTACTACTAAATTTACACCTTATGATTATAACGAGACTTGAACCTACAACTACAAAGATCACTTAACCCATCTCATAATGCTAGCCAAGAAGCTCTTTGGTAGATATTTGTGATAAACTTCAAGCAACAGAAGGACGAGTGAAGCAGGGATGAGATACCAAGGAATGATAAAGTTGCAATGATTTTATTGTTTTGTGTGGTATTGTTGGACTTCAAATTTTATTTCGTTAATAATAGATGCATGCTTTGTGATATATCTCTTCTTTTATATCAACAAACATTATTGACTTTGCAATTGATTTTATTATTTTAGTTAGAGACAATGACTCTTATTATATTATTACATGATCTCTTATTTTTTGTATTAATATTGCATGCTTGCTAATGGCATAATTGTTTATATTTTAACAATTTAGAATCAATCAAAAATAGTAGAAAGCCACTTCACATATCAAAATACACATGCTCGAATAGTGTTTTCTTTATCATATTTTCTGTAATTGTACAATATATTCAGAACTTTGGATGATCAGAAGCTGTTATTGTGATTGTTTATGCCACTTCACATGTCAAAAACGAGTTTGAGTTGCTAGGTGTAATATTAAACGGGCCGTGTTTAGATTTACCTTCGTAACCCATATATAATAAATGGAACTTGTTAATGTCATACGGAAATTTCACCCGACACGTTTATTACTCATTTAGGGGTGGTAATAGGTATAATAAATGAAACTTGTTCATGTCATACATAAATTTCACCACACCCCAACTTATTTATGCCACATTGACCTGTTTATGACACGCCAACCTGTAGATTTTAGTTTTTACATCGACAAGCCAGCCAGTTTACAACACGCCAACATGAAATAAGCCGCAACCCATCCAATCCGCATAATTAACAGGGTTACACGGGTCGTCTTAGTGGCTCAAATATGTGTTATTGTTTTAAATCCGGACACAAATATATAAACAGGTCGTGTTCAAGTCATGTGTCCCTGACACGCCAACCGATAAACCGCCAACCCAGATTCCACAATATTACCACCCCTAAACGAGCCCATGCTACTTTTAGATTCAAATAATCAACAAACTAAAGTCCATTGCATGTTAGAGAATTGCACATTTCATATATCTCTTTTTTCCTCGGCATTAGTTACTTTATTTCCTTCTAGTCTACCACATGTTATTAGGGAAAAAAACACTTTTCATAGGAAGACATTGAAGAAGTGTGGTTTGATTCTCACACCGCCACATCGTGCGTTAGATACCATACATGTGTAAGATGCAAATAAACATAACTCGTTCTGAGGTAATAACTAGTTATACTGCGAAAGATTCAGTAATTACTGTAAGAACTTGAGAGCTCTGGGTGAAACATTCGATTTTTCCACAGTCATGCAGTTATGTGAAACACATTTATCATTTGCTTAAATGCTTTTTGGTTGCATTTCAAGACAACAAGAACATCACTAACTTGATGTTGATTCGGAAAAGATCCCAAATTATGCCAAAGAAATCGAGTTAAGAAGAACTAAGGATCATGGAAACTGAACAAGGCTCTTACAAGAGATTATTAGTACATAGTCTGAGTTCCATTCCTGAGCAAATTCGCCTGCAAATGTCTGTTCCATAACGATTTTGAGTGACACAAGCTAAAATAATTGATTAGAAAAAATAGAAAAATAACAACACTAAAAGGTTAATCATTTAGGCTGGTAAACTGTACTAAAAGGTTTAAATTAAATATTTTAGTTTTTTCCATATGTCTAAATGCCTTGAAACTAAAGACAAAAGTTTGACTTAGAAAAGGTTTGACTTAGAAATCTTAGCAATGAAGGGAATGTTAAAAATTTAATGGAAAATTCCACAAGTGAAATGGTGCAGATTTTAAGGAATGGAATGGTTATATTTAGGTTATAGATGAACATATAAAATTAAAGGTCACAAAACAGGTTAGGTTGGTTTATTCATAATTTTATAGTTTAAATAATAGTTATTTTGCTAAAAATGATGACAAGAATAATCAAATTCCTTTAGTAAAAAGGTTTCACAATGTTCAATACATCTGAATAGATTTCGGACGACTTTCACCCACCCGTTTCTTTTTTAGTTTAATAATTCAAAGCATTTGGGTCCACTATCGGCTCATGTAAAGATAAATAGATTGAAATTACCGACTTAAATAAAACCACCATAGGAAAGCATACATGTAATGCATCAAGTAACTACATTGCTTACCCGAAAAAAGGAGTAAATAAAAAAGAGAGGAAATGTAGAACTCACCAAGCAATGTTGTCCCAGTGAAGGAAACCACCATGGCCTCTAGCATTTGTAAACTTGTAAGTTGGACCCGAGACTACACAAAAAACAAAATTTTAATTTAAAGTTCACAAATGAAGAATTCACAATTCAAATTTCCTCTTTTTTACAAGCACGAGAGAAATCAAAAGGTGGAATTACCTTCATAACCCTCAAAAACTGGATCTTCTGAAAGCAGAAGTGGTGTATCTAAATCGATAAATCTGTTGATGCATCCAAAACAAATACTGAGAATTTACGATTAAGTGAAACACAGTTACATTAGGGTGGCAAAAGGGCATGTAGTAAACAGGTAATTCTATGTACCGGACAAATCAATTTGACCCGAAACACTTTTGTCAAAAATAATGTAATTTTAATATTAAATGATTAGCATAGCTCTTAAAAAAATGATTAGCATCGAATATGATTACAAAATTTATACAGTTTCAATAATAATCTGATTTTTTAATAAAATGACTTATGAGATTTTATTTATAAAAAGTACATTTTGGGCACCTTTGGACACATCTTAACCACCTCATTTTTAAGCTTTATGATTTAACCAAGTAACTAGTAGTTGCGGATAAAAAAGAGGACCCAAATGGCCATGCTCATCAATAAATCGGCAAATGTTATGAAATAGCATTGCACTTTTATCAATGGTTAGTATCGTTAATTATATTTTTTTTTTACTTTTTAAGCTAATTATACGTTGTGTTGATGTACTTTGGTAATTTAAGCACAAATGGACCGTTGGTGAATAACAGACAGCAGATTTTACTAATGCCACATCATGTTTTAAACCTTTTGTATTGGTCATTTTCTGTTTAAATTACCAAATCAACACAAAGCATGGTTACCAAAACAGCATAGAGAAGTATATAATTCCGAAGCAGACCTTTAGGCAAATTATGTTGCTATTTTATGACATTTGCCCTAAATAAACGTAGTTTTACTTACTTAAATCCCCCTAAACCAGCTGCAAGATGACCCGCAAAGCCCATGGCAAGTCTAGTTTCAACCATACCACCAATCATCAAATCGAGTCCTGAAACTTTTGCAAAT
This sequence comes from Drosophyllum lusitanicum, assembly GCA_032274825.1. Classification (NCBI taxonomy): domain Eukaryota; kingdom Viridiplantae; phylum Streptophyta; class Magnoliopsida; order Caryophyllales; family Drosophyllaceae; genus Drosophyllum; species Drosophyllum lusitanicum. The sequence continues at coordinate 7,006 of JAUEJL010138612.1, read as the reverse complement.
TCAATAATTTCAAGGGCCCCAAGAACACCTACTTTAGCAAGTTTAATATTAACGACATCAGCAAGTTCTCGTTTCACAATTTCTTTAACATCAGCTAAACTTCTACAACTTTCATCAGCAGCAACTGACACACCGTATTTAGTTTTAGCAACTCGAGTCACGTGACCTAAACCATCCCAATCGTCTCTGTGAACCGGTTGCTCAAAAAGAATAGGGGTAACCCCCATTTCTGCAATGATATAACAAGAAATATATTTCAAAAGCATATACATTTTGAGCAATGGGCGATGTCAAGTACTGTTGACCCATAAAGTTTTTAATTTTAATTTTTTTCTAAATTTCTTTATTTTTATGAACAGTTAATGTCTCAACATATGTTTACAGAAGTATTTTGTTATAGACAACTCTAAACTCATTTGACCCATTTCGTCTTAAGCTAAAAATTTTGAATTTACCGTTCAGCGGGTTAGAGATAAACTAAAAAACCAAATCAAGTTAAAATGCTTCTATTCGTGTGGTTGTTAAGATCGAGATCCTACTCAAGTTTGTTTTCTCCTTCGTAACATCAGGATAGTAAGATCGGATCGCGATTGTAAGATCCAACTAAAATGATGAAGTCTTTTTCATAGGTGTGACAGTTGTATTAAATACTAATTATATGACATTTTCATTAAAGGTTTAAGGTCCAAAATCATACCAGTAGTGCACTAAAATTCATAGGTCGAAAAGTCAAAAGTCAAAACTAGATGTCTAAGCTCATTTCCAAAAGTAGAAAGTTTAAGCACATTGGTAAGATCGGATTGCCAAAAGATCTTACTATCCTACCACCGATCCTACAATCTACCCCGTCATATTAGTGGAATTTACAATTTTATGCTTGTGTGCAAGATCAGATCGCCATATGATCTTACGATCCTATTGTCTATCCTACCTATGTTAACTTGACAAGGTTTGGCTAACAGGATCGTACGATCCTACAAGCAAGATCACGATTTTAATAAAATTGCTTTTTGGTAGAAATTTATTATTTCAAAAGGGGTTTTTCCAACTTTAGCAAGTACGTGATCTAATCGTGTCCATGGTTGTTTCCGAAACTCAGGCCATCTAAGATGCTTAGCCAGGGATCCTCGAACCCGGGTCTCTTTTGAGACTTTCCGGGCCGCGGACTACTAGACCATCTTTTTGGTACAAAATGCATTATGTTATCCTGATTTTATATCTGTATAACATAAGTTACCATGTAGTTTTTCAAGAACTTGAATCGCTTCTGAAGAGGTGTAGCCCTCATTAGCATCTAAAATAAATAAACAATGAGGATGTGCCATGCGTATAGCTTGAAGCACTTCAATATCTGCATTTAAATCTTTTCCAACCTTAAGCTTCAATGTCTTGAACCCTTGTTTACAATACTTTGAAGCCAAGTGACCAGCTTCACTCGGGGAAACGATCGGTATCTATAATAACACAAGACCTTAATTAATATTATCTTCTTGATCTTTGATGTTTCAGTTTTATATTTATGAATAGATCAATTTGGGTTATTTTTCACAGCTAATGGGTCAAAAGGGGTTAAAATGAACTAAAAGAGAAAATAGATCAAACAGGTCAAAAGTTGCCTAAAGGGTAGCTTTTCAATAACTAGATTACTATGAAATATTATCATTTGTGAAAACATATTTAACATACTAATTACTTTCTAAAATTTGGACATAAAGCAAAAGTGGGAATTTTGACCGATTTACTTATAAATGGATTGATTTGGATTATTTTCTATCCCTAGCGGGTCAAAATGGTTTCATACAACAAAAAAATGGGTTAAACAGACCGAAAATCACCCAAAGGGTAACCATTTTATTCAAAAACTTACTATTGATATATTATAACTTTTGTGACATATTTGAAAAACTAATTAGTATTAAAAATTTTGGACAGAAAGAAAACAGCCAATTTCTATCCATTTAGTTTTGATGGGATCAATTGGATTATTTGTTATCACTAAAAGGTCAAAAAGGTTTCAAAAAACTAAAAAGAAAATAGGTCAAACGGGTCGAAAGCTGCCCAAAGGGTATGTTTTACATGCAAAGAGCCTCCTCCGCAATTTTCTACAAACCCTAGATTACTAATAAATATTTATATGTTTTGTAATCAGATTTGATACTAATTATTTATTAGAGAAATTTGGACAAAGGGTGTTTCAGGTGTTAACCTAGCTCGACCATTTTACCCAAGGGTATTTTTTGCCCCTAATGGGTTAAAAAGAAAATGGGTCAAACGGGTTAAAAACACAAAAAAGTGTATGTTTAATACATAAAGCCATCTAAAGGGGTGTTTGTTTTAGCTTATTAAGGGCTAATTTTCCAGACTTATTTTTATAAGCTCGTTTATTCCGGCTTATATTTCACTAGTCCGGCTTATTTTCTTCTTGTAACTCATAATAAGCTTAAAAGTCGGTGCCGGAAAAAACTAGCTTATAAAAAATAAACCCAAAAAATAAGCTCTTGACAAGCTAAAACAAACACCCCCTAAATAGTTTTATTCAAAAACTAGCTTACTATTGAAATATTATTATTTTCGTAATCATATTTGGCACACTGATTATTTATAAAAAGACTAGACAGAAAATGTTTTAGGTCACCTGTTTCAACCTGTACAAAAGAACCCATCTTAACCCTTTACCCAAACCCGCTCGACCCGCTCACTTTGCAACCACTAACCGACATACACAAACTTACAACAATAAACGGTGAGTAAAAATTAAATTACTTGGATAGAAACTGAACTGTAATATCTGTTGTTACTGTATTAGATACCCCGCCAAAGAATCTCCATAAAGGCGTACTGATGCTGGTTGCAACTGCATCAATCACAGCCATCTCCACCCCCGCTCTAACCTTTGACATGTATAGCAACATTATAAGAAAAAAAAATTTAAAAATGAAAAACAACAAAACATTAAAGAACACATGTATAATGCAGAAACAAACATTTGCTGAATTCTTAAATCAATAGCATAGTTATACAATTTATCATGCTTTCTTCCCCGAAAAAATGAAGGGAAAGAAAGAGGGAGTATATATATTACATCTTCATAAACAAGTGTTTCTCATCTCCTCCAGTTTTGATTATCTTGACCTTAAATTATAAGATAAACAGCATTATAACTTTATAATTACGTTCAATTAAACACGCGAAACTAATTAATGCATATTCACCTTTAAAGCAGATCCAAAAACCTCCCTAATGGTTTGATTATCTGGTTTAAAGAGTCATAAACTTTGTTCTTCACTAAACTATGTGCCAATCAAGCTTAACATTTAATGAGCATTCAAGAAAACTGAAGTTCTAAATGGGAACTAAAAATTGAAATATAAAGAATTAAAAACTATAAAATGATTTTTGAAATTTATAAACTTACAGAAGCAAAATCATGTCCAGGAAGAAGCTGCCCAATTCCTCTTAATACATCACCCAAAGTCATCGCTTCACTTTTCTTCAAAAACTCACAAGCCTCCCCTGCCTTCTTCAACGCCGTGGTTTGATCTTCGGCCGTCACGAACGGCAGAATCGGAGCCTCCCCCCACCCACAACAACCATTACTCAACTCCACACGGATCGCCACGTTCTCGACTCCCTCTAGCCTCGATGTCGCAATAGTAAAAGGGGAAATCAGCGGCACGTTTAATTGCCTGCCTTCTGCTCGATGAATGTCCACAGTGAAACTTTCCATCAGGTTTTTAAAACCCAAATTAGATTTAGTCCCAACAGCAGCGGCGGCGGAGGCAGTTGGGTACGCCATCATTGCCACCGCCTTACCTCCACAGACGGAGGGGTTCTTGTACAAATTTGGGGGAAATAAGGAGAATCCAGTTGAACCCATTAGATGATAAGAAGAAAAGCAGGGAGTGAGTGTATGATTTGGGAAAATATGACTGGGTTTTGTCGGAAATATAAGCATATGCGAGAGAAGGGTCGTGCTTCCGCCATTGTTTATTCTGAAAAACTCGTCGCCTGTTTTGTTTAATATCGGCACCTTATTTGTGGGGTTTGTTTACTAAAATTTCTGCTGGAGCCTTGTTTGATTATGGTATATTTTAGGGATGCGTGGGGTATGGATCTGTTTTTGTCATTTATATATTGTTGGATTCTAGCAGTTTTTACGTAACTTATTTGTCTTGTGCTTTGATCCAGGGTTCTATCTTCTTCAAAGAAACTTCCCAAAATTATACAAGTATACCTAACTTATATCAAGACGATTTATTACATGCTTCAAACATATTTAAACCAATCTTAGTCGCATACTTCAAACTTTTTTATTTCTTTTTTTAATACTAAATTCAATTTATTTAATAAACATTAATTAAATTACGAAATTAATAAAACGTAAACAATTAAAAATAAAATAAACACTAAATTTTTTTAATTAACTAAACATTACACAAAGAAATTCAAGATTACATTAAAATAAATAACTAATAAATATATAAAAAAAGAGAAAGAATTTATTAATCATCCTCGTTGTCGACCACTAGAATGCTTATATGTTCCACCAAATCCAAACGTAGATTATTATACGTTTTGCGATCATGTAATTCACGAAGAGTCGTGTTTGAAATTTCGGCATACCTGGATAGTGCTCCGGGGACGTGATAGATCACTTTCATCAAACATACAAATCACTTGGTTCTCGTCTTGTAATATCATATTGTATAATATTATACAAGCGTACATAATGTTACGTATTTTTTTAGACCACGGTCATGCCAGATTTTGTAATATTTACCAACACGCTTTAAGAACAACAAATGCTCTTTCAATGTCCTTCCTTGCCGACTCTTGAGCTTTTTTGAAATTTTTACGCTTCTCATCTTGTAGATATTGAAATGATTTGACAAATGTCACTTGTTCTGAATATATCTCATCCGCGAGATAATAGTCATATTTGTATCTAATCCCGTTCACTACGAAATGACACACGGGAGCTTTGCCACTTAATACGTCATTGAATATCGGAGATTGATTAAGAACATTAATATAGTTGTTCGAACCGGTGACCCAAAAACCGCGTACCAAATCCATAAAACTTGGGATGCAACCTCTTCGGGTATAAGAGTTGGATGTGCGTGATCACCTCGTATGTAATGTCCACGCCATGCTACCGGGCAGTTTGACCAAGCCCAATGAGTGTAGTCGATACTTCCTAATATCCCGGGGATCCATGCTTGGATTCGTGATGCACGTATAATTGTTGGATGTCGAAGAAGGTAGGGCGCCCGTAAATACTCCTTATCATAAACTTTAATTACTCATTTACAAAAAATTTTGTACCACTTCATGTGAGATCCGCTCTGACATATGTAGGTACTCGTCAAGTCCGTTCGGGGAGGTTACGTAAGCTAATTGATGTATTGCGGAGGTACACTCTGTAGCGGAGTAAAACCCTTCCAACCCCGTGCATCCCATTTGGCGTAAAATACGGGTTTGCAATTTGTAAGTCATCCACGATCCGCAAAAACAATTCTTTGGACATCCGAAATCGTGTCCTAAACGAACCTTCATAAAAAACATAATCCTCGTCAAAGTAGTCCTTTGTGAGCCGAAGATGTGCCCCGTCAAGCTGCCTGATGACCACCTTTCTTGTTTTTCATGGACCACCTGACATTCCCACTTCATCGATTTGGTTTTTGATATATAAAGTCGCTCGTGCAAACATTTCATAAATCATTTTATACCTCATATTGGGTTCCTCTTCTGAGATGATAATGAAGATGAAGTAGAAGAAATAGAATTTGATGACATTTTTTTGTGTTTTGTAAAGAAAATGAATAGTTTAAAGAGAGAAATTATATTTTTATGTGTTCAAAAAAATATATGGTATTGTTTATATATATATATATATATATATATATATATATATATAAATAAGTAAAGAAGGTTTTTTTTTAATATCCAAATGACTGTTGAAGCCTAAAAAATAATCACAATTCTCCCCATCACTCTCGGCATTCAAATACCGAATATATATATATTATATATATATGTGTGTGTGTGTGTGTGTGTTTTGTCGGTACTGAAGGCAGGGGTAGTGTGCCCCTTGGTACCGCCCCTCCATGTAGGCATACCAATTCAATGCCATGATCACACCCGACGCTCTAAGCCGGATTGAAACTGTTTGGGTAACCTTTTGTATAAAACCATTTTTATTTACAACTCAAAGAATGAGTTCAAAGCTATAAATTAGGATCGGTATAGGGTTAACATATCGTGTCATTTTTATAACTATTTATTTTTTTCTTATATTTTTAAAACTAATGAATAAGGTTATTATAGATAATGTATATTAGAGTTTTAGTAAATTATGATTTAACCGATTGTATAGATGGTCTAGAGCCTATTAGAACTTATATTATATCCCTTGTACTTCATATATAAATATTACCTACAGGGTTTTCATTATTCTATAAGGTTTTCATTATTCTACATGGTATCAGAGCAAGGTTACAATCTTGGGACCTGTTGGTTATGTGTCCACATTCTCACTGCATTAGAATATTAGAGATAATGTATATAAAAGTTTTAGCATATGAGTCCAATTGTATAAATAGCCTAAGGCTCATTAGAGTTTCTGTTTAGAGTGTCTATTTTATCCCTTGTACTGTTAAATAGATATCAATATAGCACACAATAACTACCAGGTTTTATTATTCTACAAAAGTGGGTTTTGAAATTTGGTGTACTGGAAGTGACTACTACAAAACTGAGTGGTAAAAGCAGTAAGTTAACAGGATGGTATAGTGAAAATGATAGCATGATGCCACTCCTAAGACACTTAAAGTGTTAATATAAAAATACTAAACTACCACATTTTTAAAAGACACTAGACTGTCTTCTTAATTTTCAGAAAATTTATGACACTACTACAAACAGCACCTTTTGCGACGGATAACAGCGGTCCCAAAAACCCTCGTCGGAAACCCAAGTTGCAACGGCTTTGCGACGGGAAATATTT
>JAUEJL010138601.1:0-10900 GCA_032274825.1 Drosophyllum lusitanicum | reverse complement strand
TAGGTTAGTAATTTTATCTTACTTAATTTTTAAGAGATTAAGCATTTTGGTCTAAATGCTTTATAATATAGTAAAGAAAAAATAAACCAACAACAAAATATCCTAGTTATGGAACAATATTTCAAAACCTCGAATTACACATTTTACCCTTAATTAATTTTGACACCATGAACCAAATTATATATATATTTACTTTCACCTTAAAAAATCAAACTCTTTTCTTAGAGAGGAATTTAGAACAACGTAACTACTAATTCCTTAAATATAAGTTGCTAAAACATTAAACAATACTGAATTTGGTAAATATTTATACTTTCTTAACAAGATCGCCTCCTTTGCTTAGCTCAACCCCATTCGGGTAGTCAACATCCACCATAAATCTTGACCAGAACCAATGCCTCTTCCACACAATCACCATTTCTTCGATCGGGATGTTCTTAGTTTCGGGCAAGAACACGTACACAAAGATCGTCATGATAACGACCCAGAAGGCGAAGAACAGGAAAAGCCCGAATTTGAAATGACAAAGCATTGTCAAGAACACTTGAGCGATTATGAAAGTGAAGAGCATGTTTACCGAAACATTGATACTTTGGGCTGCTGATCGGATCTCGAGAGGAAAGATTTCACTTGGCACAAGCCACCCTAGCGGCCCCCATGACCAAGCGAATCCAGCGACATAGACGCATATGAAGAGCACAACTACTATGGCATACCACTTGGGCAAATCACCTGGATCTCCATCTACCCCGAACTTGATACCTATGAAAATCGCAACCGCAACCTATTTCCAAAAAAATAAACAAAAATGAAATTAGTGAATTTTTTTAAAACTAAACGTACACCACTTAAGCATGTAAAGATATAGTGTACGTGCAAACCTGGCAAATGAGCATTTGAGTGCCTCCTTCGAGGAAAAGAAACCTTCGGCCCCATTTGTCAACACCATAAATTGAAACACAAGTTGCTAAGACATTTACAGTACCCGTAATCACGGCGGACATAAGCGAAGCATCACCACCGAAACCGATAGTTTTGAACAAAACCGGGGCGTAAAACATGATCACGTTAATCCCGGTCAATTGTTGGAAAAACGGGATCAATATGGCCATCGTTAGTTGCGGCCTATATTTTTTTTGCAACAGATTCCTCCACGGATGTTCGATTTTTCTTGATTCTTCACTTGCGTAGACCAAGTCATTAAACTCCTCGTCAATATCATCAACACCCCGGATTCTGTGAAGCCTTTTTCTGGCCTCGTCTGTTTTACCACGCTCGATCATGGAGTTAGGAGTTTCTGGAAGGATGAGAGACCCCACAGTTATAATCAAGGCGGGCACCACTGCACCCCCTAGACTAAGCCTCCAACCCAAATTCCCATCAAGCTTGTTAAAGAAGTAGTTCAACACATTAGCTACTAGGATTCCAATTGTGATTGATAATTGAAAGCCGATGTTGAGTGACCCTCGATACTTGTATGGTGCCATTTCCGAAAGGTATAACGGTACCGACTGAAATAAAACAGAAAATACATTAAAAATTATTATATAAAACAGGTAAATCACATAATACAAAGTTAAAAAAACATATATGTTTTAGGATTTAGTCCTTACACTTGTTCTGTATGTAAAATATCTCCAATTGTTTTTGTTACTATTAAAGTAAGTAATATTTGAAAGTTATGATGCATAATAAGGTATGGATGATTACACTTGTCACGCTATAATAGATCGAGTTGACGTATTAATATAACATATTTACGTCAAGAGGAAGATGAGTCTACACGCTTTATAATATCAATAAATATTTCAAAGTTATGATTCATGATATCAATAGTGGGGTTTTAACTTTTTAAAGGTAGGGGCCTAAAGGCCCGTCATTATCAAAGTCATTGTTTCTAGGGGTTGCAATCATAAGTAAACGTTTATGTGGTGGAATATTTGGAAACAAACAATGTGACAACATGTGCAAAGAAAAAACAAAAGATTTTAGATTTATTATTATTATTATTATTATTATTATTATTATTGTATAATCAATATTATTTTATTAATGATCGCAACTTTGATTGTTTTCAAATCAAGTTGAAATTTAGCACTAAAAACAAAACAAAAGAAACCATATAACAGATTTTTATTCAAAAGCAAGTTGTAAGGTTAGTATAAAAGACAACTAGTGTGAAATTGTCAATAAAATCCTTATTCATTTTATTGAGTTCTTTTAAAAAAATATATAAAGTAAGTTGAGGTCAAATAATTTATTTTTTTAGAAATACCAATTATATATGTTAAAGATTATGAGAAAAAGTTGTGTGTAGTTAATAGTATTCATGATGGAAGCTGCCTCATTTATAAACATTTAAATGAACAGTTAACTATATATTTCTCACCTAAAGTGTTTAAGAATAGCCAAAAGCATATATTCTACCTCTTATTTATATGAAAATTGAAATTGTTTCAAAATATGTATATGTTTATTCTGGTGATATCTAAAGTGCACTTTAGATGATTTGTAATTATGATGTGAGGGTGTGTTTGTCTTTAAAAAAAGAAAGAATTATTTGTCTTTAAAAAAACTAATGAGATTTTAAATAAGATTTAGCTCAAATGAAATGAATTACCTGATTGGCAAACCCGATACCAAACCCGAGCAGGATCCGACCAATGATGAGCATCCAAACGGCCTGAGCAAAACCGTTAAATAACGCGCCGGCACAGAAAAGGACACCGCCGGCAAGCATCGAAAGCTTTCGGCCAAGTGTCCGGGTCACCGTCGACGCCACCAACGACGACAGCAACGCTGCCAGGTACAAAGACGACGTGAACATAGTCAACGTCTGACTGTCGAATTTACAGTACTGGTTCGTCGTCTTGTCCGCCGTCTGTTTCCGGTACACCGACGGGAAGAACTTCTTCAAAAACGGATCCATCGCCGTCACTCCACCTATTTTCACAAAACCCACAAATCATTCAGAAAAAAAACATTTAAAAAGAACTCCAAACCTAAAATTTCTCAGATCATATGATTATATGACATATCATAAAATCAAGAAGGTGGATGATTAGTGCAGTAATTAAACTTATTTATCATAAGTAGCAAAAAAATATATATGTTTAAACCATAATTAAACATAGTTAAGAATGATTATAATTTATTACCGGAGATTCCGATATCGTAACCAAAAATGAGACCACCCATGGCGGCAACAACACAAGTGAAGGTGACATAAAGTGTGAGGTTCCCTGGGTAAGCTTTGTCACCGCCGGGAGCGGTCGGAATTCCACCGCCGGCCATAATGGCAGCTGTGTTTTAATTTCTCTTTGAGACTGATAAATGAAATGGTGAAGGAGAGAACCTATAAAACCATAAAAGGTTTGGAAATGAAGAAGAAAGAGAGGATTCAGGAGTGTGTAGTAATGGCGAATAGGTGTGTATATATAGAGATTTCTTGCGTATATATTAAATCTTGTAATTATAATTACAATTAAATTTTCGTCGCTGGCAAAAAAGCAATCAAAATAAGAAACAAAATTATAAATTGTGTAGTTGGAGATTCTATTGATTTTATCTTAATTTGACATTATTGGATTTTTTTTAATATTTATCAATACCAAATAAGAATTTTATTTTGTGGGATATTCACATTATTCAATAACAAGTCAGGTTTCAACTTTCAACTGAAGTAAACAAGGGGGCAATTTGTATTTATTTATTTGTAAAACATAGATCATTATTAATTTATAAATAATACGATAGATATTCCTAATATATTATAAAATATATCTTTTAGTATTTTAATCTTATAACTTTAATGAATTTAAAATTACTATTTAACTACTCATATTAAACAACATGAAAACAATTTACCAAATTAACTTTACTATCATCTTAATAATTAAATCTATCAAAAATCTTCAAACAAATCTAGTCAATATAAAGTAAATTAGATATCATACAAACTAACAAACTAAAAATCGAATAAACAAAGTTTAAATTAGATATCTTCTTCAAATCGTGATCCTAATAGTAGGATTGTATGATCCTATGATTCTACCAACAAAATGAGTGTCGAATCGTATTTAGAATCGTAAACAAGTAGAATCGTATTCAGGATCGTAAGGCCGTGGATAGGATCATATGATCGATATACACTCTTACGATCCTACATATGGTATCGTGTATGTGATATTGTAATTTAAAACTTAGTAAAAGAGAAGAAAAAAGAAAAAGAGATTCAAGCTCAAGCGATGAAACTTGAAACGCTGAATCCAGATGAGGTTAATCCGGTTGGGTGGATTACAGATGAGGGGTCCACACATCACAATTTAAACGAAAAATGAATTAATGTTTTTGATGTTGCAAGTTAATCTCAGGCCTTAATAGTGGTGATGGAGATGCCAAGTTCTTTGGTAATTTTTTTATTTATTACTATTATTTTTTACATTTTGTGATTCTGTCAACTTTGTGCTAAGAATTGTTGCTGACAAATTTCTACTTTATGATAATGTCATGTTTTTTTTTTCAATATAGAAGATGAAGGTTCACATAAAGAAGATTCGTTGTGTAAGAAACAACTGACATTGATAATCCAAATATGCTCTAGATTTACTAATCGTGTTTAACAGTTTAAAAGGTCATGTATATTAAACTTTATTAGTTTATTATGATGTGTTAATGAATGGACTACGGTAAAATAATTTTGTATGGCTTAACATTTAAAACTCAGACAGTTTGACGTACGATATTTTAAAATTTGAAGTTTTCATTATTCTTTAAAATGTTATATATTATTTATGATAAAGATTATAGCACATAAGAAAGCAAAAAAAATAGTGACTTGTAGTAGGATCTTACGATCCATTTTGCGAAGACGAAAAAAACCTAGGTAAGATCCAGATCATAATAACCCTGTCTAGAACTCGTGAATCCTAAAACATGTACTCGAATTCATAATTAGTTACGCATTTTTAAGATGATTTATATGTTTAATAATTATAAGAGAATAGTATAATTGTCCACCGTATTACAAGGTAAACGCAATTGTTATATAATGGTAAATGTAATTGTTCAGTAAAATGGGTATATTCGATTAATTAACAAAGAGATGTATATTTATAGTCTAAGGAGAAGATCATAATGTAGACTGTTATATGTCATATGAAATGATTTGACATGGTCAAATATGAACTTAATTGTTCAATCAAGCTAGGTTAACTTATTTATTCATTGAAAATGAAATACTTTAATATATGTTAGTAAGATGTGGACATTCGGTGTTTAGTAAGAGAATGTGTGTTAGTATAATGCAAGCCTAATGATATGATCTGACTTCGTTAGTGAATGTGTTTTAAGTAGTTTAATTATGCATTCTACATTCTTCTTGGGTTATACTATGATTTTGGAATGAAAATAGTATAAAGTTTTTTTTTTTCATGTTTGGATGTGTTATGTTTTAAATGTATATGTATGAAACCATAAACGTATCAGCATTAGCTGGGTTAACATGTATCTTAATTGAAAATGATAGGTTAGTAGGGTAATGGTAAGAGGATCTTACCAAGGGTTTAAAAGAGAAAGAAGAATGCTTATAAAGGTTTGAAGATTTTGAGAATGTTCAAAGGCTTTTAGTAAATGTTGTAGCAAACAATTGTTGTGTTAGAATTTTTATAATAGAAATGTTAGTATTAGTAGTAATAAGAAGAGAGAGAGAGGGGTACGATCTGAGTCTCTGTCTGTTTTATGTGAGTATTTGACGTTTCAACCTTATACGTAGACAAAAGAATGTTATGTAATTTTAATTCGGGAATAATGCTTAAACTAAAAATAAAACAAATTAATGACTTGGGTTGGTTATCATGTATCTCAAACAAAATTAGTTCTCATTTAAACTTCAATATACAAATATATTTTTTAAAATATGAAAAAACAAATTATGCATAGTTTCAAAAGTTTTCCTGCAAAATATATAATTAATAAAATTGAATTCAACCGCGGAAGTATATATTAGTTCCACGTAATTTGCCTCTCGAATCAAGTTGAAGGCTAAGGTCTTCGTTGAGTCATAAAAGAATACTAGCATGTTACTCGCGTAATATGACGATGATAATTAATTCGTACTCGATAATATGTCCGTTTTTGATAACGTAAGGTATGGTATACACGCACTATGATGACATCAAATAATTTTCATTCGCAGTATGTCTATTTTCTTTTCCTCTTTTCCATTTTACTTATTTCCTTATTATCTATCAACTCTTTCGTTAATTTCTAAAATAACTTTTGAAAAACAATAAAATAAGAAAAAAACCTCTACTTATAAAATAAGATGATAAAAACATATCAATGATTTTGGGAATTGTGTTGATTTGAATGAGAAATTGTGTAGGCATGAGATAATGTATTGATGGTCGGGTTGGTGTGTTTTGAAAAATGTAAAGATATTTAAGACTATATTGGTAATTTTCTATTAATTAAATTTTAAGAGTTCAAGTAAAGTAATGTTAAATATATAAATTAAACTTTTTATTTTACTTATACGAGTGTTTATAAATTCGGGTTACATGTTATTAAGTTTGAGTTTTAGTTATACGAATTTTCTAATACTTCAATTAAAATATTTATTATATGATAGAATATTAAAACCTTATAGGTTGAAATCTTATAGGTTTATAAATATTGTTTTAATTAATTTTTAATTTGTTTAATATCTTATAGGTTGAAATTTAATTACATTGACTTGACATTTTTAAACATTGTTTTTTATAGAAAGTTTAGTTATTAAAATGGTATTCAATGGTTTCTCTTTAGGTTTAAATGAGGGGTAAGTTAGTAATTTTAAATTACTTAAAATTTAAGAGATTAAGACATTTAGGAGAGAGAGTGCTAAATGCTTTATATATTAGTATAGATAAGATAATAGGAAAATAAAATATTGTACTTAAATTCAAAAAATAGCGTAAATATATTACATAATGTTTATTTATTTTATCATTTAAAATTAAATTAAAGATTGTATAATAAAATTTAGTTAGTTTTGATTGCACCGTTGAAGAAAAAGTTGCAAGTTATGATAATTGAAACTTCGTCATAGTTTATCTACGTAATGTTTATCTTAATCAATAAAGATTATATTTTATCTCTTAATAATATTAATAATAGACTAACATTTTTTTATTATTATGTTGCATCAAATATTTATCGTTGCTCGCGTAGTATACGGGCTATTTTAAAATAACCTAGAAAATAACCATCTTTGGTTAAACTTTTTTATACAAAACCAATTTCTAGTTTCCATTTTAATAAAGTATTTTGTAAGATAATTATTTACCATAATCAATATCATTACTATTATTATATAGCCAGATTTGAAAATGGATATTTTTAAACGTAGGAACCTCAATTTTTTAAAAGAAAAAAAAAACAAGTCCAATCTTGTATTTTAAAAATAGGTGTAGGTATAAGTTTTGATCGATGTAGCATACAAATTTTAGAAGTGAAAACACGCATAAAAGAAAAGAAAAGAAAAGGATGTTATCAATTTGATATCAACTAAATAATTAAAAATCATATTAAGTTGAAAACTTATTTATTTGGTTGGTTACGTGAAGAAAATCGAATATGATAAGTTATTTCATTGGTTTATTTATTTGTATGTTTGGTACAAATATCTCGCTAGAGCTAGGAGCTGGTTTTAAATAAAGAGAATACTAATGTAAAAAAAAAAAGAGAATTCTGGACATGACACGTGGCATAAACAGTTAAGGGGTATTTTAGGTTTCTTTATAATTATTTCTCTCTCTCTTCCCTGCATCCTTCGTGGGTTCCTAACCCTAAATCAGTTTATTACTTCAGCCCCACATTTCCTCCGCTGCAACTTCCGTCTCACGCTTCCCGAGCAACGCCAACCTCCACCTCCGCCTACACTCCCTCGCTTCCGCCTCCGCCTTCGCTGCAACCTCATCCGCCTACGCTCCCTCGCCTCCACCTATGTTGCAACCTCCGCCTACACTCCCTCGCTGCAACCTCCGCCTCCGCTGCAACCCTCTCTACCGCACGTCAGCGTCCCTCGATCCGCCTCACAACCACTGCCGATTTGCAAAGGATGCACATATCATCATATATCCAGTGTTGTTGCATCATTTCTCTTGTTGTTGTTTATGAAATCTTTTCGGTTGTGGATGAATTGATATCACCGACATGGTTGTAACTCGAAGTTCGATTGTGCATCTGTTTAGTCAAGATTTGTGTATCAGATTTGATTAATGTTATGCATCAATTTTCATTAGTTCAAGATTGTGCATCAATTTTGCTTGAAGCTATACATCAACTTTCATTAAATTTTAAATTCTTGCTCTCTGTGTGCATTTGTTGTTTTGATTTTTGGAGACGATGGATGCTTCAACTTTTTTACCGTGATTTCTTCTTCTGATAACTGTTTCTTTTGCTTTTTGATTTTACCATATTAACCTTTTCTATTTTTTTAATTCTGAAAATTTGCTTTAAATTGTTGACTATTTTTGTTTGACTTTTTGATGTATCATATGGTCCAAATTTCTCCTTAGATTTAATAGTTTTTTTCTTCTTTTTAGTATATCCCTTCCCGTAGAGCTAGTACTGTATTTAATTAAGGGTTTAGTTCACTAAAATGTATCTAAGTTGTCATATTTTGCTATTCTATGTATTGGACTTAGAAAATTTCTATTGTGTGTATCGAACTTTTAATTTGATACACACAATAGAAACTTTAAAAGTTCGATACACACAATAGCAAAACATGACAACTTGGATACATTTTAGTCAACTAAACCTTTTAATTAAAAGTTAAAAGGGAAACATCAATTATTGAGAGGTATTTGAGTAACTGGCTTTATTATCAGTTTTAACTTCTTTTTTTTAATAAATTTGTTTTTTATTTAGAATCTTTTTCTTGACCGGATAAATTTTTTCTAATTTTCATTTTTCCAACTTTCTTTGAAAAGTATGAGGTTTACAATTTCTAAAAAAAATGGAAAACATTTTTAAATGAAAAACGAAAACAATGAAGCTACATGAGACTTTTCATTTTTCATAGAAAAGTGAAAAACATATTTGATTTTATGCTTTCTACGACTTTTTATTTTACGTTTAATTTTTTTAAAAAATACATTATTATTATTATTATTATTATTATTATTATTATTATTATTATTATTACATACAGTTATTAATAATATTATTACTATACTTTGTTATTATTATTATTATTATTATTATTATTATTATTATTATTGTCATCTACTAGATTAGACGCCCATTAATATACGAGTTTGTTAAAAAATAATAAATATTAAACATTAATAATAATATATTAAATAATAAGAAAACGTAAAACAAATATGAATTTAATAAATGATGACAGACGACATTAACACTCAGACCAGCTGTGGAGGCGTTGACGCGAGGGTAGAGCAAATATGAAGGCGGAAATATGATATCATGATAAAAATGGATATGATTGTATTTTTTATATATATCATCGAACATTATTGTTACAGTTAGAATCAATATGTTTAAGTCTTTATTGATTACAATAAAAAAGAATTTAAAATGGTTATAAAAGAAATATAAAATTCTCTCTAATAATTTTGATTTAAATTAAAATAAGAAGTGAATCAATTTTAATTAAAGAAAAGTTAAAATTGAATTTCAATTTTAACAAAATAAATAGTTCATATTAGACAATTATCTAAATCAATGACTAAGATTATATAATAAACTTTATTCACTTAGAATATTACTATTAATATCTATAATTACTTATTAATTTTTATTATTGGTAATTTTTATTTATTTTTAATAATTAATTATTATTGGTTATTATTTACAATACCATTAACTATTATCGTTACAAATACTATTTTATCATTTATAATTCCTTATTAGTTACTATTGCTATTGTTAATATTTTATATATTTTTATTATCATTTAATAATATTAATAATAATAATTTTAGTACTATTTGTTAGTATATAATATTATTATTATTGTTACTAACATTGCTATTATTTTATTAATAGTTATTATCTCTAAATACAAATAAAAGACTGACTTGGATTATCATTATTAGAAAATTATATCCGTTTATTTTGGCGGTACTCTCCGAAGTCGGATTAAGGAGCTGCTCCTCCATGCTGTGGCCCGAATGGGAAGAAGGGGGTCAGCCAAACAGCTGTCAAACAGCTAAACTGCCTTGCTTCATTGCGGAACTTCCTTGTCCTCTTTGCGAAAGAGAGGGAAGTATTGACTCGTTTAGCGCCGCTCATACCAATATGGTAGAGCATTTGAACATTTTCTTAACTAAAGCATTAAATCTCAATCACTTAATTTAATTGAAAATTTAATTTGATTTTGATTTTTAAGAGTCAAAGTTCTTTAATTTGAATCAAAATTATTAGAAATAATTTCATATATGCTATTTTTAACACTTAAAATATCGAATTCATTCATCATAATTTATAAATATCATACTCACCATTTATAACATTTTAAAATATCATATTTAACCAAATTCTTAGTTTTATCATTTTAAATTATAACCAATAAATACTTAGCCTTATTGTTTGTAATTGTAACATAATGATTAATGTCTTGTAAAATAAATACAATCACATCTTGTATTATAATATCATGTTTCTGCCATCACGTTTGTCCTCCCCCTCGTATTGACACTTCCACCACTGGTCTGGGTGTTGATGCCGTTTGTCACTATTTTTTAAAGGGCAAATTGTATTAAAATGTAATGAACTTTGTCTTAGTTACCATTGTATACAATCAACTTTAAAATTTTAAAAATAATATAATTAACTTTCATAATTTTCTCATTGTATGCAAACAACTTTTTCATGTGTCTGTTGTTTAGTT
>JAUEJL010138590.1:0-10900 GCA_032274825.1 Drosophyllum lusitanicum | reverse complement strand
CAAACATCGTTACGGAACCATAGGCTCCTTAAGTAATCCAGCTACAACCGGCTGATTACCACTCACGTTAAGGCACGACGGTTCTGCAGAACCTACGATCCGGAATGCCTCCCGAATCACCGTTAAATCCCGAATCATGACCGAAGTCCTAATGGGATCCAGTTACAACCGACTGACCTTAACCATGCTTCAGATAGTCCGCAGATAGTGCACATACATACATACATATGATCCGTTAAGGATCAATCATCACCATCTATTCATATATCGTACATTCATTTAGTCATTCAATTCGTACCTAACATCATTAATAACTAGGCGGTTCCAATCTGGACCCGCTGGCATGCACCTAATACATGATCTACAGATATCGAGCATGTCACAACACATCAATTTCATACACAACATTCAAGTAGTCAACTAGCAATCATGAAGCCTTACTCTATCGAGTCTTACGAAAGCAGATACTCACCTAAGTAGCTTAGAATCAACAGGTATTTCACTTCGGACTTGCTAATGAGACAAGTTCACCTATAACATCATTACTTACGTTAAGCGTCTATATAAACGAGACACAACTACTTACAACAAGATCAGGAACCTAAAGGAACCATAGACCAACCAACAAGGCCATACTGACATTTTATATGTAACAACACATAGACTTAACAATCTTTGAATTGTTTATAGAAAACACCCCCTTGCGGCCGCAAGCACTAATGCTTGGGCCCGTAAGGGCATGCTTGCGCCCGCAAGCAACACTGCTTGTGCCCGTAAGCATCCAAACTAGGATTTAGTGCAAATCCGACAAAACTTGCGGATTCCGACACTTCTTGCGGATTCCGACACTTCTTGCGGATTCCGACACTTGCGGATTCCGATACTCCTATCGGATTCCGATACTCCCATCGGATTCTGATACTCCTTACGGCAGCAAGGATAGGGCCTTGCGCCCGCAAGAAATATGGGATTTGTATACTTGGTGTGTTGGTTTTGGTTATTTAAACAGTCGGATTTAGACTCCTTGCGGCCGCAAGGATGGGCCTTGCGCCCGCAAGCAACCTGTTTTCAGAACAGGTCGGCTACAGCCCCCTGTTCCGACTGTTCTTCATTCAAATCTCAAAATCGAGTTTCTAAGTTATTTTCAACATTAGTACATCTTAGGGAACATTCATATGATCCCAAAAACATCTATTTCATTAATTATAACAACTCACTCAAGATTTGGGACCAAAATCATTCATTTAACTCATTTCATTCAAGTTTCAAGAACTTCATCAAAAGCTCCATTTAATTCACCATATAAGTTCTAATCAACTTGTAACTGATATAGAGATCAATTAAAGTCGATTTCAGAACTCAATTTGAGTTTATCTTGACTGAATCATAAAACCCACTTGGTAAGGTTACTTACCAAATGAAGAACAATAAGATGGAGGTGATGATGATGATGAAGATGATGATAATAGTCTCAATCTGCTAAAAATCAACTTGATAACAAGAAGTCTTCAAGAACAAAGTGTAAAAAGAGAGTGTTTCCAATTGTCTGTGTATGTGTTTGTGTTTAAACACACATACAGACGTGATATTTCAAAGGCTAAACCGCCTTTGGGTTTAAGCCTATCAACAAGGGGTATTTTGTTCCCCTTTTCAACTTACAACTCGACCCACGCCTACCCGTTTCAACTAACGGGGACATTTTCGGAATCCTTACTTAGACTCATTCATAAATTATTCGTCTTACTTATTTTACTACTACTTTTATATTTTAACGTATAACTACTAAACACACATATATAAACGTATAATAACATATACACGTACTTTATTATTATTTCAATTAATTTACATACACGGACATACAAATTACAACTAGGCCCAATTCGAGGATGTTACACTGCCGGAGCTGCTCATCGATTTATACGGAATCCGACGAACCACTCCATGAAGCATGTGGTGGTGATGCCATATTTAGAGAAGAATTTTGGATAAAAAGTGTTGAGGGGTGGTTATGTATTTATAGGAAAATTAAAAGTGTAGAGGGATGGTTATGTATTTATATAGAGGAGAAGTTGGAGGATTAGAAGAATTTTGGATAGAACTTTGATGAGAAGTTGGGAGAGTTTGACGAAAGTTGGAAGAGTTGGAAGTTTGAAATTTTTTTGAATGAAAGTGTTTGGTATTTATAGGAGAATAAATAAATAAATATATATTTATTTATAGGAGAATAAATTTTGTTTGAAAATTTTTTGAATGAAAGTTGGAAGAATTGTAATTTTTTTTAAGTTACCGTTTTACACACACAAGAAAAAAAATCGGGTGCACCAAACCGAAGATGGAACGGGGCTGTAGGGGTGTTCCCGAAGGGAACCCGGGAGCTTCGGGTGAGGCCATACGCCCGGCCTAACATTGCAACGCATCATTCCTTTTGTACTGAAAAACTATTTTTTTTCTATACTAAATCCTCATATGTCATTCTCCTACAAACTAAATGATTGACATGGTAAAATTCACTAATTCTTTTTTCTTATATTAGCTTTTAATTTTGACATTTATCTTTATTTAGTGAGTAAAAAAGATAAATAAGAATGATACAGAAGTTCTAATTTTAAATTTAAATTACATAATAATGAATAAATATTATGCACAAGAAAAAGAAACCTATGTTGATTTTCACTTATTCAACAAAATTTATAAAGAACTTTTTACACTAAATGAGTCACATATATATATCAAATAAGCTTTTATTTTCTCTTATTTTTTTTCCAACTTCCATAAATACTAGAAGAAAGATGAAAAAGGAAAAAAAAGAAAAGAAAATTCTTGTTTTGACACATGCAGTTGCTTAAAAAAATCTTGTTTGTCACATTCACGTTCCTTTGACATTCATATATAGTGCACAAATGGTATGAAAAGATGAATGGTAGTAGGTAAAAGAGAGAAGAATTGAATGGGAGGCATAATTTGTATGTAATCCAAGGTGGTCCTCTATTTTAATTGGTTAAATAAAGGTCCACAAATCCAACTTCAAAGGATCGCCACTTAATTTCTTCAAATCTTGGCTCCACTCTTAGGACCAAAAAACCATTTTAAGTTATTTCTTTGCATGTTCAAAGGCTCACATGAATCCCTGTTTATGTGCCATTAACACATTTAATATATATAGCTTTGAAGCAAGTCATAAATTATACAAGATCCAGCCAATTGATTGGATATATATATATATAATGGTTGTGACTGTTTGATTGAATTGAAGAAGTTGGTTTCAGTATATCTATATATATATTGAGCCACCACCGACCAATAGAAAAGAAAAGAAAAGAATATATACATATATGAAAGTAAAACTTACTTTATTTTGATAGTCACACTTAGTCACTACCACTTAAGTGTCAAATCTTCAATCTTTAGTAGTGTTTTGAGGTCAGTTTTCAATTATATGTATGTAGTCCCTGTATGTCTATTGTGGGTTATAATTAATTCAACCTTCTTTTGGTTTAGGATTAAGGGTTTAAAAAGAACAATTGATCAATCTAGCATTGATATTTTTTTACACGAATTGATGCTTTTATGGAGATTTTTACTATTTCCCGACTAGTTTCTTTGCGTGATCAAGTTCAATCGAACTTAAAGTGTAAACCACCATTAATCTGGCAAATCATTATTAATTCAGCCGATTCACCTTTATATATATCCGATGAGTTTAGCTTGTGAGAATTTTTATCTTTAATCTTATACTGAAGGTCCAAACATCCCCCTGACCACTCTCTTTAGCCCAAACAACATTTGCACAAGTTTCTACCGAAACCGGTGAGATTCTGTAAATTCAGGTGAATTTCATACCGGTATCTGTAAATTCAAGTGAGTTTACCGGCCAATTAACAAAAATACCACAAGAAAACAATGTTACATGTGAGTAACTTTAACTCGTTGATTGATCTAACTTGAGCATATGTAACTGAGCCAACTCGATTCAAACGACCTCTAAACAAAGATGCCACTTACGAGTTTGACTCGAATCTAACTCTATTATTATGATTTATTTCCCGTGCACAATTGGTTATCATGATTTATCAATTCTTTCAAGCTCACTTTGTTTTAATTCAATAAATTAATCATGCAACTAAATGTAAACAAATTAAAAGTAAAAATATACGATGATAACAGATGATAAGGTTTGTAAGCTTTACGGGTCAAGATTTTAGGCTCAATCTAAATTTAAAATTTACTAGCATAGGGCAAACTTGATTTGGCTTAAAGCAAGTTAATCTTTAATAATTATTAAGTAATGGGGTTTGACTTAAACCCAAGTAGAAGTATATATATAAAACGATATTTGTAAGTCAACTTGGATCACTAAATCTAGATGTTGACTAATTACTATTTGATCCAACATCCAAAGAATAAAATCATAGCTACCCTACTCTTTAGTGATTCACTTTTTTACAACTTCCATCAATACTAAGGATGTAAACGAGCTGAGCTACTCGCGAGCTATTTGAGCTCGGATCGTTAAAAGCTCGAAACGAGCCGAGCCTTAACGAGCTCGAGCTCGAGCCTATATAAAAGCTCATTTAATAAACGAGCCGAGCTCAAGCTCTAAATAGTGGACTCGTGAGCTTAAACGAGCTCCACATATATAATATAATTTATATTTTATATGTTAAATTTTAATAATTACATATATCATTTTAATAAAAATATCAAAATAATACCCGAGCCTAAATGATCCTTCTTAAACTAAGCCTAAATGAGCCGAGCCCGAGCTTCATAAATATTAAACGAGCCGAGCTCGAGCTTAACATCATAAGCTCTAAACGAGCCGAGCTCGAGCTCGAGCTTAAAAAGTCCTAAACGAGCCCGGCTCGATAAATGTCTGGCTCGGCTCGGCTGGGCTCGTTTACATCCCTACTCTAATCTATCTCACAAGAAATAGTTCGCTCACTAACAACTAAAAGCTCACCAAGAGCTTTATAAAACTAATAGACGAATGATGAACACTCGAAAGATAAGAGTTGTTTGTAATTAAGCATACTTTATGTTTAAAGATTCGTTTGATCTTTATAGTCAACGAAGGGTAGGAGATTGTGTAGCGTGCTTTGAAAGTGTGTTTTTAATATAAAAACACTAAAACACAAAACGCATAAGTGGTTCAGAGATCTTCAAAGAGTATTTATTTCGTAATTTTATTACGAAATAATCTAAAGTTTTAACTTATAGTAGTAACTAGATAGTATTAAAAATGTGATTATTCAACTTAAGGGAGTTTATTTGTTGGGCAAATAAAAAAAATTAATTATATGTAAATTTTAAGAGAAATAAATATATTTACTTAATAATTAAAATCCAATTTTGATTTTTCTAGGTCAAAGTTTATAATTAAAAAAATGTGCACTACACAATAATATTTATAATTAAAAACCAAAATTTAAATTTATTAATGAATTCAAATCTCCTCTTAATATCTTCTTCTAATAATATTTTAATATTAATAAAGATTAAAATTCATTGATTTAATTAGACAATTCTAACATTTCATTTAGTCAAAATTAACATTATTCTTTAAGTAAGCAATCATAGTCATTTATTTAATAAAAATTAAAACTTAATAGATAAAATATTTTATTTAAATACAAAAAGGGTGCTACTATTTAACCCCCCTCTCCTCACAAACCCAAATATCAAATCAAGAATGTTACATTTTCAATGCACCATTTTCACTCACATATGTCAAATCAAGGGGGCTAAATAGATAATCAAGGGGGGCTATATAGAATTATCCATACAAAAAATAGCATAAATATATTACATTATGTTTATTTATTTTATCATCTATGATTAAATTAAAGATTATAAACAAAATTAATAGTTAGACATGATAACACTATTAAAGAAAAGAAGTTACAAATTATGATATTTAAAACGTCATGATACATAATATTTATGTCGATAAATTGATTTTTGATACAAATTATTATTATTATTATTATTATTATTATTATTATTATTATTATTATTATTTTAGATAAAATATTTGTGTCGCGTACTTCATATAGTAGACGGGGCATTTAGCTAGTTAATTAAATAATCAATAAATTGATTTTTGAAAGTTAATTTGTTATGACTTGTAATTTCTGAAATTACAAACCCCGAAAATTGTACTCTATTTTAGATAAATTCATAAATTTTTCGGATATATATATATTTACATGTCTTTATGTACATATATTTAAATCAACGGACTTTTTTTATGAAATATGAATATATTAAGTCGTTTTTGTCCGCTAAAATTAATTATTTAGAATGGATTTAGGTAGTATTATAATAATTACGATATGATTTATCCTGATTATTTAATTAACTTAGTTTATGTGTCCTAATCAAGATTATAACATATATAATTTATTAATCTTTTTCTTCTTTTTTGATATATCAAATCATCCATATAGTTTTTTCTTCTCAAAAGGTACATAGGCCGTAAAATTTACTGTAGTTACCGGATGACAGTTGACTATGGTTCATCTGTCGTAAACTTTTGCAAGTGGTGGTGATCAATCGCGGTCTGACTATGAAACCTGCAGGAATTTTGCAAAATTTTATTTAACTTCTATGACCGAAAGTATGCTTTAAGGAACCATATTAAAGAAGTTTAAAAAGTTTTGACCGTTGAAAGGTTAATTTTAGTATACTTGAATCTATTAAAGATATTACCGTTTAAGAAAATCTTCATGTCTTATTTCTACGGTCTTGGAGTTTTAAAAGGTGATCACACGGGTGGGATTTTATCGGAAATATGGGGCAATTTCAGTTTGTGTTGTAGCACTATGGTAGATTTGGAGGTGGCGTAATGACATCCTTTATGCGGAGGAAGGTGAGTTAATCAGGAAGAAACGTGAAGATCCGTTCTCAATTGTTCAGAATTCATCAAAGCTTTGATTGGGCAATAGGATCGTAAATTACATTTTAATTGGGACAACTAGATCTCATCACCCTTCCAAATCTAGTTCGGGCTTTAACTTGCTTTGTAATCACCTTTCTTGGCATTGTTTTATTTTGGTTTTATTTCTAGTATATGTTGTACTCTTGGATTTAGCATCTTGTTAAAAAAATGAATAAAATAGAGGTCACAAGTCTAGGGTGATAACCATACCGAAACTCTAGTATGGTGTCTCACTGTCTCTATTAAGGTTACCTTTGTACCATTGTACTCTATAAATATTTTTAATGTAACACATAAAACATACATGGTTTTTATTATTCTACATAGCATTAGAGTCTTAGGATATGGCCATATCTCTAATAGAATCTACCTTTTCGGTTCGGAAATTTGTTTATGTTGATTGTAGCTTTTTCTTTTGTATAATTGGGCAACTAGTTAAATGGCCCGTGCACGCACGAGGTAAGATTTAAAAAACCTAAAACATTTAACGCGTAATAAAGCATAAATAAAATATATATAATAATTTGAACAAACATAATCATATTTAGTAGTACTTCTTTGTATACTACATTCATAGTTTTATTTGTTAGGTTACTATAATCGTCACAAAGATGAAACCTTAAGGGAATTAAGTATATTCGGTGTATACAATGATTCTTAATAATAATATGAAATTCGCCTTAACATATATTATTTGAACTGAAATATGATATTCGCATAGTGTTTAACAGTAATACCGTGTAATCATTTATGTGTTCAGCCTCTTCATTTGTTGAAAAAAATTATTCTTTCTTACAAAGAGTTTCGATCAAAAAGATGTTCATTGATATCATATAATCATTTATGTGCTCAATCTCTTCCTTTGTTAGACGTCAATGTAGTCCACGATTAGTCATAATTATTTTTATCAAAGTATAACTATAAAAAACATAGTATATTAATAATGAGAGTCAAACATATAAATTAAATAATTAATGCTTCTTAATTTCAAAATCCTAATGATTATTTTAAAATATAATTTAACCATATTTTCTCATTATTATTGCATAAAACCAGATGATAAATCATAATGAATACATAAATCACCTCATTAACTTATGATAACATTGTCTCAAAATTGGAATGTTATACTCATAACCTATTTTTTGACATGCAAAGCTCTAGGCCGGTTTATCACTTTGAAATAGTTTGTTTATTAAAACATCATACAATCAATATTTTATTATAAAATCATTTGGCATCGAAAAACGGATAGAGTTTAAAATTGTATAATTTATGTCAACGAAAAAGATTTCTAATTTTTGGATTCACAAACATAAACAATCCCATAAAAAGGTATTATACCTCATTAATCTGTTGTATATATATATTCTCATATACTTTAAATAAAAAATATCTAATATAAAAGGACTACTAATTTAGTGATTCTTAACATAAATATTAACCATATATATGTTCAACGGTTTAGAGTTTTATAAAGAAGATAAACAAGAAACTATATATCCCCGTTTAGGAAAAATTAAGTGTCATTACATTTCGATTTACACAAAATCAAAGATAATGACTCACTTTTTTCAATGGTTATGAAATATACATTTTTTTACTAATAATTTTTTTATGTCGGATTATGGTAAATTTACATGAAAAGTAGATAAAAATGAGACGATTATAAATATATAATTATATTTATACGAATCATTAGACATTAAAATTACAAAAGAAAAACTATAAACTTATACAATTAAATACAACAATTAAATATAGATATATAATTTATAGGGTTTAGTTCTTGAAAATGTATCCAAGTTGTCACTTTTTGCTCTTGTATGTATTGAACTTTGAAACTTACTATTTAATTTATCAAGCTTTTAGAAATTACTATTAATGTATTGAGTAACCTATTCTCGAGGTAACAGGTAATATTTTTAATTTTTAATTTTTTATTATTCCACATCACTAAATAATTACCACATGTGTATTATCTTCAAAAGATCAAAAGACCAAAATTCAAAATGAATAACGGAAAGAGAAAAGTGCTTTCGACCGAAGAAAATCAAAATCAAACTCATATCTAAATCTAAACAAAATCATAACAAGATGAAGATTTGGATCCCATCAATGGCTACAGATCTGGATCGACATGAACCTAAAATTGAAAATCAAAGAATCCATTAATGGCTACAGATCTGGATCCCATTCAAACCCTGGATTAAAACCCCACAAATTCAAAATCGATGAAAGATGAACATGAAGATCTGGAACCCGTTAAAATCAAAGAATCCATTGATAAAGATGAACATGTACCTAAAATTTAACATCGACATCTGTTTATGAACAATCAAAATTGATTAGGCGAATCTGGAACCCACATAAAGTATATGAACAACATGAAAATAAAAACCCCAAATCAAAACTCACCAGATTATGAAAAATCGAAGCCGATAAGATGAATCAACCAAACCATTTTCATTGTTTCCAAACCTGGTTCATACCGTGAAAACGGATGTTAAACACATTTATTTATATTTATATTTATATTTATAGATATCAATAAAATAAAGTTCTTTTATTTATTTTAAACCATGAAAAATCCAAATCATATGCCATGTCACCGTGCACATCAGCAAAACCGGCGCCATGTTAGCTTGTAACCTGCTATTGCAGGTTCGATACACAAAATGATAAGTTTGGAAACTCCAATACATTAAATGGTAAGTTTAAAAGTTCAGTACACATAATAGCAAAATGTAACAACTTGGATACATTTTCGAGAACTAAACCCTAATTTATACAAGCACCTTTTATATATTTTAATATAGCTCTCTCCTCTTTAATTTTAAGAGTTCTTAAAATTCAATCAAAACAACATCTTAACTTTTCATTCTATCTAAATTAATCTCATCCACTCAATCTTTAACTATTCATTCTCTCTCCTAATTTAGTTTAACTTTTTATTTATTTAAAATATATTCTTCTACACTAACATACTCTCTCACACAAACATATTTATCCACCCACATCAGCATAATTACAAAATCTTATTAACTTCTATTTGCTTATTTCATAAATATAAATCTTTTTTCTTATTTTAATGTCTTTAAGAATTTATTTTTAAAATTAATAAAATAGTTGATACAAATAAAAGAAAATTAAAAAAAACGAAAAAGTTGTAGAAAACTTTTTTGTGACATTGAATCGCACGAATAACATATCATTACATTCTTGAAAGTGACATGTTGTAAAACAGAAACTATTTGCCGCCGCAGCATTGCGCGGGTACCATGCTAGTGTGTGTATATATATATGTAGGCATTACTTGTTGAGTAATTTCAATGTGTGTTGCTTGATGATTTAGCTATTAGAGAACTAGACAAATGTCGTTTCTCCACCATCTTTGCTCTCTTCAAGCAACGGTGGTCACCTGCACCATTATTCTTCTCATCCTCGTATAAATCAACATACGTTTCTCTACAATCTACAAACTCATAGCTTAGTGGCATACCTATGGCTTCTCTGCCGTCGCTACCTCTGTTACTGAGCAACAACTTACCATCTTCTCGCGGTTGGACATTGTGTAGCTTAGATCTTGTGATGTTGAATTTATGTAGCGTGGCCATCGAATAAAAGCTCATGTAAGATCACTTCTATTTGAAAGAGCAAATGAAAAAAAAAAAGTGGATTAATAATCAAAGAAAAAGTTAGAACTGAGATACGGAGAAAGAAATGGATTGAAAAAGTGAAGTAAAATAATGGATTTTAGATAGTAAAATTGAAGTGACAAAGATGGTGGTACTTTTCAAGAATCTTTTATTAGAATATTTGATTCGATCTCTAAGTCCATCCATATGGCCTTCGGGTAGATGAAGGTTTGGTCGGCTCCTTTGGGAGCACCGCTACGGCGGGTTTCGGGTTCCGCCTTATTTTCCTGTTTCGGTTTCGCAGACCCGATGCAACCCGTGA